>VZTJ01001260.1:375497-422897 GCA_013397795.1 Orthonyx spaldingii
GCTGTGTATAATTATTCTTACACTTGCACTTTGTCTATTAGCTATTTGAAGGCTTCAAGGGATTCTCATACATGCTCACACAATCTGGAAAAATAGTTGGCTATTCCCCTCAGTTAATGGACTCTCTTCAAATCTTTTCTACGCAGTCTTTCTTTAGTGGTTTTCAGTTTCCCTGGCTGGAAGCTCTCTGAAGTCAACAGGTGTCCCTTTTGGGCTCTTCACATAATGTATATTAAGGTTGAAAAAAACATAAAAATTCACTTTAGTCCAAAGGGTGATTGAAAATCCCACTGACATCCATTAAAGGCTATCAAATACAGATACCACCTTTGCAGGAATGCCTCCCCTCCCCATAAATTGTGCCCGGGTAGTAATAATAATATTTAAGTAATAACAATAACAATAAGTATATGCATATTTCATTATTTGCTTCTCAAGATATGTAGCCTGAATGTTAGGCTGAGCTCCAGTCTATCCAGAAATTACATCTCATTTCAGGCAACCAACTGCTAATGCTGGAAGTTCTGAACTGAAACTTCCACTTTTCTTGGATTGTTACTTCCTTCTTCAGCATCACACAGGTTTTACAAACATTATATTTACAGATTTAAAAAAAAAGAGGAGGGGAAAAAATGAAAAAATGTCTAGATATTCATTTGTTTTGACTCAATATTCTTGCATTAATGTTCTTAAATCAGCTTCAGCCTGTCTTCTTCTAGGATGGTTTTCAAATCTTGGTGGTCACTTAAGAGTGAAGACTGGTTGAGGTGTGGATATCCTGTGGTTGTCCATAGTCCTGGGCTTTATTTTTCTTTATTTTTCTTTCTGTTACAGGACAAGAACATCATCTATAATCTTGACTGTCTCAGGTTCTTGTATTTTCTTACAGTGCATTCATGTTCTGTGATACCTACGAAGAAGGCATGAGGAAAATTGGCACAGCACGTGTAAAATCCCAGAACTCATATAGTGTCACAAGCACTGTGAATGATGTTGCCATGGATAAATCAGGAAGTATATCTTCATATAGATTCTCTGTTTACTTGAAAGTTGTCTTGCTTTTACAAGTCCACTGACGAGTGTTGCATTAATCTCAAGGGATCAAACGAGCTTCTTCCTCACTGACTTACTAACTTTTCTTCGCTGGTTTGCCTGCACACTTTTGTTGATGTACACAATGCGGCTTGCTCTTCCTGTGAATTTACTGAGAGGATACATTCTCCCCACATTCTATTAGAAAGCTGAACAGAAACTACAGTGATGTCCTCCCTCTTCCAGCACCATGGTGTGCCAGCTGTTATAAACTCAGTGCAGCTTTTATGAACTCAATGCAGAAAGGTTTCTTATTCTGTGAGTTTTTTACGGACAGCCTGATATCCACCCACCAGAGAAAGGTTTCATTGTATGTCTCCCAACCTTTAGTCACAATCTTCCAAGCTGTTAGAGCTTCATATTATTGGAATTACATTGGTTTCTGGCTTTACAATGCAGCTGAAATGGGTCATTGATCCAATAGTGTGATTGTAAATATGGCAGCTGGATGGTTGGAAGCTTTTTTATTGCACAATGTGCATATTGGAGATGTCTGTGTCTGAGTCCCAAATATAGATGCTTTCCTCTGTTGCAGGAGTGTATTTACTATATATGTGGCTTTTTTCTCTTTTAATTTGTTGTCTTTTTCAGTTGTTGGACATTCTTCCTTTATGTTTTTTATTTCTGTGTTCTTAAATGAGCCTTCCATCCTGCCTACTATACTTTATATCAGTAGCTACAAAATCTTATGCTTAGGCAGTAGTGCAGTGCAGATATCAATGAAATATCATTAAACTTGTGACCAATGAAGCTGAGTGGGATAGGGGTTATACAGGCCTGGGAAGTTACCCAGATTTTCATGATGTTTTTCAAGAATGCGTTGAGCTTTATGTTGCAATGTCATTACTGATATGTCTGTCACTTAAAAGTAACTTTACTATGTTTTTTTTTGATGATGATGATGATTCAGTTTCCCTTGGTTTTTTCGGAAGAAGTTTCCTTATTGCTGTTCTGTTTGATTACTTTCTCAGAGACATAGCTCTTGTTAGGTGATGAGTCTGTCTCTAATTGAGAAAGCTGTACCATTCCAGAATATTTATATGGAGGTCAGCTTTAATCTAGTCTATTTTTGTTTTGATTCTTGGTTTCAAATGAAAACTTGCATCTCATTCTCTTTAGAGTTATGTTACTCATTATACACCTTTACCAGGTGCAAATATGTTTTTCAGGCTTATTTCTAGCATCAGTTTTGCTTATTTCTCATTGCTTCTTCAATGAAATAGAAGAAAAAAAATCTGCTTATCTTCCAGGCAAACTCATTTCTTGGTACCATTTACAATGTTTTCTTTTCCTTTCTTTCTTCATCTGGAAATCTGGTTTACTATCTAGGTTGAATTTTTCTAGGTTGAATATTCTCTAGTCTGAGTTTCTATATGCTGTGTAGTTTGACTGTTAATTCCTTTTTTCTTTTAGTAGACATCATTGTTCATGGCCTTCAATACCCTGTTTCACTCATTGTGTGCTGGTTAATAACTCAAACTAGAGGTTTTACTTTATTTTATTTTATTTTTAGAACTTTTCTTACCAAAATGTGACTGCTACAAGGAGGACAGTATATTCTCTCCATTTCACCCTCTAGCAACCTCTGCTCTTCCATGCAGGTTCCATATGATTAGCCAATGCTGATAAGAAAGAGAGAAAATTACTCTATAGAGTGAGGATGTATGGATTTTACTTACTGCTTTGGACTCCTAATACCAAAGTGTCACAAGATGGAAAGAAGAATCAGGTTTTGCCTTAAGAAAATCAGTAAGGTATGTGGTTACATAAAACAGAACTTCATATAACAGCCCACTTTGGAAAAGCCTAGGGATCTATTTTATTATAATGTTTAGTTTGCAGATTAAAGCTAAGGTCAGAAACACAGTATTGTCTTGATGATTTTCTGGCCCACAATGTCTCTGTTTCATGCTAATAGAAGCAGCTACTGTGTATACTATTCTTCCTAAGATAAAATAAGAAGCTGAAACATTAAGTGGAAAACTTATGGGGAGAGAATGAGAAACGTAAATGAAATTAATGTCTCACTGTTGTACTTGTTTAGGCCTTAATTCACAGCTAAACGTCAGCTTCGTTCCACTTTATTCCGTCTTATCTTTCCATTAATGGGACAGTTACTCTATCGCAGAGATAAGGTATATCTAGCACCTCACTTACAACATATTTAATTACAGGGAGAGAGAATGAAAATAATTTAGACTGAAAACAGATACTGAAACTGGAACACAGCCAGCATGTCTGGTCCTGCCATTTCCTGAATGAAAAGTATTTGAAGTGCATTTGTCTCTCATTCTTTTTATTTTATCATTTTCTGGTAATTGCTTTTGATTCTTTCAGGATCAGTGCAGAAATAGATTCTGCAAATCCTTTCAAAGTCTTGGTTTTAGCCAGTGTTAAAAGAAATAAATAGACAGGAGGGTTTTTTCTCTGTCTAAACAGGAATTCAATGCGATATATCTAATATTCATATTGAGTCTTCTTTGTACTGAATTCTCATCAAATTGAATTTGTATAGAACTGATTCTTTTTGGGCTCAAAGGTATCTGCATGGCATTAACTTAGAGAGAAAAGTGTTATCTCCATCTGCAGTGGTCCTGTTGTGCAAGGTATTGCAGTGCATGCTTCTCTTCACCAGGTTTTTCTGGTGCCACCTGCAGTATTTAGCACAACAGACAGCAAAGAGGAAAAGAAACAAAATATGCATTTTGATTGTCTTTCTTTTGGTGTTTATAAGCACTGTCTTCAAGCAACATTTATAAGGACGTATTTTGCTGTCATTTCATAAGATTTTTTGATTACTCATTTCACAAAGAATGCGAGGACAGACCTTTAAAATTATGTTAATGTTTAGAATCCACCTTTATGTTAAGCTCTTTTTAGGCTTTGACAGTGTTTATTTCCTTTCAGCATTTACAACTTGAGTTGGAAATGCTGAAATACCATAAAACAGGCTTGGACAAATTTGATAGAGTCATACCCAGACCTGGAGCTTCAGTGCACTCTTGACTGTAAACATGCCTGTCACTCTCCCAAATTACTACCCTTCTGTTTATGTACTGAAAGGGAAGAGAATTCCTATTCTATATCTCATTAAAGACTTCATGCTCTGGCTTTCCACTTTCCCCTGTTCCCTTTATTCTGCACTGTCATATTGTTTGACATCTGTCTTTTGTTACACTCTGCTATGCCAGCAGGTTTAAACACCATCTTACTATGTGTCCTGTGTACAAAGGGCTTTGTACACAGAATGTTCTAGCCATTATCTTTTAAAAGGAAAGCTTCCTCAGCACACTATTTGCTCTTACATGAAAGGGATTGGAGAATTCTATTTTATATATTGTACATAGAATTATATTTTATATTTTATACATTAAAAAATATTCCAATGATGGAATGCTGTTAGGTATGTCAGAGATACCAAGATTTTTAATTGAAATAAAGTAGACAGTGTTAAATGTAGAGTAAAAAAATTAATGCCAATGCCAATGTAGCTGTAATTCCTGTTTTACAGCATACTATAAGACAGAAAACCAAATATTTTTCCCTATTCTGAATTATTCAGAAAATCATCTGTTCATACTTTGTTGGAATTAATGTTTCCATGTGTATTGTGTTTGCATGACAGTTTTGGGTGGGGGAAGGACAGGGGCTACAGGGGTGGTTTCTGTGAGAAGCTGCCAGAAGCTTCCTCCATGTCTGGCAGAGCCAACGCCAGCTGGCTTCAAAGATGGATGTGCCGCTGGCCAAAGCTGGGCCAGTTAGAGATTATGGTAACGCCTCCATCCTAACACACTGAAGAAGAAAAAGAAAAGTTATTGGGCAGATGTAACTGTGGTCAGAACAGCAGGATGAGAATATGTGAGAGGAACAACTCTGTGTGCACCAAAGTCAGCTCAGAAGGAAGCACAGGAGGTGCTTCAGGCACTAGAGAGTTGCCTGCAGCCCGTGGTGCAGACCATTGTGAAGTAGCTGTGCCCCTGCAGCTCATGAAGAACCTCTGGGATGCAGAGATCCACCTGCAGCCCATGGAGGAGACCCATGCCAGAGTAGGTGGATGCCCGAGACAAGTCTGGGAACCCAAGGAAAGCCCTTGCTGGAGCAGGCTCCTGGCAGAGACCTGCAGATCCATGGAGAGAGGAGCCCGCACTGGAGCAGAAGTGGCATCAGAACTTTAGGAATCTTGCAGAAGTGTTTACTGAGCAACTTTCCATCATTTCCCAGAAGTCCTGGCTAACTGGGGAGGAACCTCCCAGTTGCCTGAAGGTTACCAAATATCATTCCCATCTACAAGAATGGTCAGAAAGAGGATCTGGGAAACTACAGGTCTGTCAGTCTGACCTCAGTGCCAGGGGAAGTCATGGAGCAGATCATCTTGAGTGCAATAACATGGAATGTGCAGAACAACCATGGGATCAGGCCCAGCTAGCATGGATTTATGAAAGACAAGTGCTGCTTGACTGACCTGATCTCCTCCAATGAAAAGATATCCCACTTAATGGATGAGGGAAAGACTGTGGATGTTCTTTACCTTGACTATAGTAAAGCTTTTAACACCATTTCCCTCATAATTCTCCTGGAAAATCTGTCTGTTCATGGCTTGGACACGTCCACTGTTTTCTGGGTAGAAAACTGACTGGATGGTTGAGCCCAGAGAGTGCTGGTGAATGAAGTTACGTCCAGTTGGCAACCAGTCACAAGTGGGGTTCTGCAAGGCTCAGTATTGTGTTTAGTCCTGTTTAATATCTTTGTCGATGATCTGGATGAGAGGGTTGAGTGTACCCTCAGTCACTTTGCAGGTGACATCAAGTCCAGTGTGAGCATTGATCTGCTGGAGGGTAGGAAGGCTCTGCAGCAGGATCTGGACAGGCTGGATCAGTGGGCAAAGGCCAATGGCATGAGGTTCAACAAGACCAAGTACCAGGTCCTGCACTTGTGTTGCAACAACCCCTAGCAAGGCTGCAGGCTGGGGGCAGGGTGTCTGGAAAGATGTCCAGTGGAAAAGAACCTGGGGGTGTTGGTCAACAGCGGCTGAATGTGAGCCAGCAGTGTGCCTAGGTGGCCAAGGAGGCCAGTGGTATCATGGCCTGTATCAGCAACAGTGTGGCCAGCAGGACCAGGGCAGTGATTGTCCCCCTGTATTCAGCACTGGTAGGGTTGCACCTCAAATCCTATATCCAGTTTTGGTCCTATCACTACAAGAAGGGCATTGAGGTACTGGAGCATGTCCAGAAAAGGACAACAGAGCTGGTGAAGGGTCTGGAGCGCAAGTCATGTGTGGAGTGTCTCAGGGAGTTGGAGTTGTTTAAGCTGGAGAAAAGGAGTCTCAGGGGAGACCTTATCACTCTCTAGACCTAACTGAAAGGAGGTAGTAGCTAGGTGGGTGTTGATCTCTTTTCCCAGGTAACAAGTGACAGAATAAGAGGAAATGGTCTCACAATGTGTTGAGGGAGGTTTAGAGTGGATATTAGGAACAATTTCTTCCTGGACAGGGTTGTTAAACATTGGAATAGGCTGCCCAGTCGCTATCCCTGGAGGTATTTAAAAGAAAAATGTGGTGCTTAGGATCATGGTGTAGCAGTGGGCTTGGCAGTGTTAGGTTCATGGTTGAACTTGATGATCTTAAAGCTAATTTCCAATGTAAAGGACTCTATGATTCTATGAAAAGGTGTGTTTAAAAACAGATAGTGTTCCAGTGTAACCAATTCATTGTAAGCATGCATTGCACCATGTTGCACAACAGGACCTACTTCCCCTTTGTCTCCTAAATGAGTAGTTTTGGTCTTTCATTGCAGCTCAGAGTAAGGAAAAAACATTGACTCAGCAGCACTGTGTATCTTTCATGACTCCCTTTTGTTTTTGAAAAAATATGATTTCTTGGGGCTTTTTTTTCATTGTTTTGTTTGATTGTTTTCATTTAAAATGTTTATTTTGTACGTATTTCACATAAGGGTGTTTGCAAAAGAACAAACACACCCCAGGCTTGGACTAAGTAATATTCCTGTTCCCTCAATTCTATACCCTCAACTCCTCTTAACACCTGTTCATGCTGTGAAACGATATTCAGCACGTTGATCTTCTTCACTTCCCTCTGGTCTTTCCAATAACAAAATTAATACAGTAACAAATCAAACCAGCATGACATCTGCAGCGACTAAGTCTTGGTTTTTGTTTCTTTTGCTTAACGGTTTCTGAGAATATCAAATGCCCAGGTTTTCAGAGACTTTTACTCTAAAGGTTGCTCAACATCTGGTGTAACATAGGTCAGATAAGGTGCTGCATCAAGAGGAGGTGGAATGCCTTTAAGTATAGGAAAAAGGCTCAGACCTTAATATTAGACAAGGAGAAGCAATATGAAAGGATGGGGAGGCCATGATGGTACCACAGAAAAGGAATGGGGAAAAAAAGGGTGTTGGGATGACTGAGCAGAAGGCAATTCATGGATATAAGAACAGGCAGGTTTTATTGTTCAATCATAGGTTTTAAAGCTGACACTACTTTTTACCTCTCATACATTCTAAAACCCTTCTGCAAATACAACATTCACAAGGTATTGACAACCTCAGCTCTCCAGATACTTAACAAATGCCTTTTTAGGATCAGATAATTATTGTTTGAGAGTCTATTTGAGGTTCAGTATGAATAGGACCTCCTGTGGCAATACATCACCTTTGAACTCAAACACGGGGTTGCCATTACATCCGAAATCACAAGAGAAAAAAATTGTTCAGTGCAGCTCTGATCAGCTCCCTCTAAATTCTAAAGATAAATTGGAATAATACCTCTGAGCTGGTTGAGAAAGTGTTTTTCTTTACTGATATATTACACAAGTGTTTGGTAAATGTAGAAAAAACCTTAATTTATCTAGAGATGAATTTATCAAAGAGCTAAATTAGAAAACCATTAAGTCCATTTAGAGACATCAATAGGAAAATAATATGCAATTCCTGACAAGTTGAATTTCAAACTTGACACCTGGCAGGATGGAAGGTGAGCTACAGACAACAGTATGGAGTTTACAAAAGACAAGTGCTAATTCCTGCACCTGGGATGAAATAGCCAAAAAGCCCACTACGGGTCAGCATGTATGTGGCTGGTGAGCAGCTCTGCTGAAAGGGACCTGGGCATCCTGGTGAGCAACAAGCTGAACATGAGCCAGCAGCAACGATGTCAGGTCTGTTCCTGGACTGCACCTACTGAGGAATTATGTTCCTTTAAGATTATTTCATGTGGTCTATTTTGCTGTGGTTTAATTTGTTGTAGTTTGGGTGGGTTTCTTCCAGGAATTTCATTGCATATATATATACACATAAAGTATTTTTAGGAAAATCTGAAATTAACGTTCTTCTTCTATACTATAATAATGCTATTTACAGAAGGAATAGGGAACAGAGATTGCTTTTGTGGTAAATCAGATATAGTTGATCAAAATTTAAGATCAAAATATTAGTTTAAAATAACATACTTGATTTGATACTCTGCTGAGTGCTTATGTAGGCAAACTAGAGAAAGATCTTTATAACATGCAACTGCCAAAGCCAAAAGGAATCTGAAAAAAAATTGAGCAATATTTACTTATTCTTTAAGTATTATCGAACTCCTTAAATTCCTCCCAATAAAGATGTGGACAAAAAGGACGGACAGCTTTTTTCAGCTCTTTGTAACTTAGGCAATCTACTAAATGTTTTCTCAGACACAGAAAAGATAGAGATATACTTGAATACACTCCATGGAAGTGGCCCCCAAGGAGTCCTACTGATGTTACAGAGACATTTACAAGTGCAAGGATCTGTCAGAATTACTTCTAGATCTGGAGTTTAGCTTGTAGATTTTATGGATAATGACTTGGTAACATATATCTTAGCTATTTTATTGTGATTTCTTTTAAGCAAATGGTAAAATTGTGAGTTATAAAAAGATGATGAAACATTTGTATATAAGTTAATGTTGAAGAGCACAAGCAGTAAGTGCTTGAAAATCTCATCAGTTATAATTATCCATTACTTTTGTGTCTAAGTGGAGCGCAATACGTATTATGCATATCTGTTGGTCAGAGGGACTTTTTCTTCATATGATTTTGGGCATTGAAAACATTATGAAGAATTTGAAATCTTACCAGAGTTTTTCATCAAGCAAACAAAGAGATTGAAATATTTTTCCTTTTTTTTTTTTTTCCCCAAGGCTCACAGGCGTTTCCAAGGTGCAACATGATTTCAAGGTGAACTGTCATTCCCACCCCCTCAGTTCCTTACATTTAAAATGAGCAAGTATAGACTGTCCATCAGCATGAAACTGTGTGAGGTAAGGAAATATAATAACAGGATGTAAATTTTTCCATTAAAAATCTCAGCACAGTGACTCTAATGGATGGGGTTTTTTTCGCATTTAGTACTATTGCTGTGATGCAGCCAAGGAGCAGCCGCTGTTAGGAATTCTGGGAACAGCCGAGATTTCACAGTGGAACTAAACAAATGCTCTGCCCCACTGTGATTCCAAGGGAACTGTACAAACCTTCTCACAGGGAAGCTGTACTATTTTTGATTTGCACAGCATTCCAAAAACCTCTAAGATGCAGTGCATCTCACACCATGTATAAACTGTGAATTGTATTTCTTTTTCTGTGAAATTCAGCATTTTGAACATTATCTTTGTGACTACCACTATATTCTGTTGTTGAACTGAGATTTTGACAGCCTTCCTGTGAATGACCATCTAAACAGTGGCACATGCAAATGAGGAAATGACAGAGGTTGAAATTTACTGCCTGAAAGAGCTGTCTTGTTATGTAGACTGACTAGCAGTCACACTAGTTGAGATTTGGATAGCCACCATCCTCTTACCTTTCCATTTGTTACTCACACTGTGTTTTTAGCATCTCTCTCCTCCTGCTTCCTGACCAATGCCAGTGCAACACTCTAGATGGTATCCTACCTCTCTCCTCCCCCTTACCTTGAATCCTGCAAGGGGTCTAGGAAGCCTTCCTTCTTCAAATAATGTCTTTTACAGCTAAGGATTGTGGATAAACTGGAAAAAAAAAGATTGGACAGAAATATCTATGCACTGAGAGTTTAGTGGGACTCAGCAATTTACTTTAGTTATTGCATAATTAGGTCTGAGAATTGGGAGGTAAGATCTTAGAAGAGAAATAACTTGTATGATAGGGACAATGTCAAGGACACTCAAGGTGAATATTCAGAGCTGAGAAGGGATCCAAGAATGCTTTGCTCTAAGGAATATCTATGGAGCAGAGTAAGTTGGTGTTCAGGGAAGGGGTGAGAATCCTGACCACTGAGCATAAACTGAACCACGGATTAGTTACAGGCCTATGATAAGATCTGCAATTTGTGCAAAATTTCAGGTAAATACCATTCACCAGTAAAAAATAGAAAGGTCAGCAAGTAGAAAGGCTACAATAAGTAATGCCTGGTGTGATGAAAATTCCTACGTCCTCTTATCTTGACAATTTTATTTTTTTTAATTTAAGATTTACAGTATATTTATTGATAATATAAAGTAAGGGAGGACACATTTAAAAAAAAGAAAGATATTTGGGGAAAAAGAAATAGGGGAGCTGAATAAGTGGAAGAAATAGCAAAGGTCTTCAGAATGCATAAGTCCTTAAATGGCACAGAAAAATTGAGCAGGGAGTAACAACTCTTGACAGAGTTTGAGATGCTGGTGAGGTTCTCTGCCTTCCGGGACTTCATTCAGCAGCAACAATCCTCTGTGATACATCATCTGAATACAGAAAGAAATGACTGGATAAGATATGTGCCTAGATCCACAGTGAACTTCCTTACAGTCTTTCTATAGGCTTGATGGTGTTCAACAGAATGATAGTCATGGTTAATCCTCTGGGATGAGTTGAGATAATGATACATGAAAGTGTGTCAATGCCTGATTTAATGATTTTCTAGAAGTCTAGCCTAAGTTGTGGCTAAAGTAGTAGTCTCAGGTGGGTACTGACTAAAAATTTGCAGAATTATTGTTGAAAGAATAACAGAGGATCTTATGTTGATGAGACAGCCTTGCTTACCCTAATGATGCAGAGCAGGAAGGGTTGTATACAGAAGCCATCTCCATATTCTAAACACTGTAACCTTAAACCATACTACTTTAGTCTTGCTGGAATTCACTCCATATTACATTTTCTAGATGCCATTTTTACTTCTTTTTAAGGCTTGGTTTAAGGTATTGCTATGGAAGTAATCATCTCTTCAGTTTATTTTACTCCCACTTCCTTTGCATATTACAGAGCTTAGCATTATGTATTTCTATTGAAGTAATCTCTCTCCTTCAATATACACATCTCTCCCAGCTATTTGGACTCTCACGCTGTAAGTTCTCCTTTTTAGAATTGTTGATTTTTGCCTACAGCCATTGTGAGACAGATTACTTCATAGCACAGAAGGACTCTTAGTTACACCACAGGAAAAAACATCCAATTTGTAAAATGCAATATATACCAGTGACTTATAGATCTCTAAACCTTACAGAAAAGTTCACCATATAAAATGCATTGCTGTCTGTGGAAAGAAAGAAACCAAATACTTCACTGTCTTTTAACAACTTTTCTCATATTTTGCTTCAAACATATTCATGTGAGTTTTTTCCCTGTTTTTCAAAAAAACAAATTCAATAAAGAAAATAACCTTTAAGGGTCTCGCAGAATACTCTGAGGACATCATAGATGCTCTTAAGATGCACTTAAGTTCCTTCAGTTTGGAATAAACCCCTTAATCATTGCTCGTACAATGCCCCCTCATTCCCTTAACAAGAGACTTTTCAAGAAAACTTTTTTTACCTCAGCTTTACTAGAGCTATTCATTTTATTATAAGGGCTAAGTAATGGCCAATACTTTACCATATGTACATAATTTGTTGTTTTTATCAAGTATATTGTAAGTGTGAATGCATAAAGAGTAAAATGTCCTTCCGTCTTTACCGTAGTTTTTTCTTACTTACTGCATATTTTGAGTCATTTAACTCTAGATTATTTCCTAATAATCACTAACTTGAACTTTGTTTCACATATTCATAAAATTTTTTGATTTTTATGATTTCCATTTGTGAAAGGTTTCTTAAATTGAATATATTCCTTTGTTAATTCTTCTAGCTTAATAAATGCTTCTGAAGAGGTCTAGGCACTGTACAAACACAGGCAACATTTCTGTCGAATTAGTAACTGTCCCTAGGGACTCCTCAAAAAGGACAAATAAAGATCTCCATGTTATATTGTCAGTGTCTACAAACCAGCTCTGTCTAGTGAAAATATTAATTGTTGCAGGTCATAACATTTTCATAATTAGCCCTTAAAAATTAACACCTAATAAGACTTTTTTTCAGAGGCATTCATTGCTTTAAATTTTTCATTGTTGTTTGTTGTCTGTAATGTAACTTCTCTTCTGTGATAACACCACAGATTTTAAAATCTGTGTTATTGACACTGATGTAAATATAGGCATAATCATATCTACTTGCCATAAAGAGTGACACTAGTGAGAACAATGTTCTGATTTGTCAAGGCACCTGACACTTTACATAAACATAAAATGTTACCAAATCTGCAAGACAATAGACAAAAATTAGTAACCCCAAATAATACAAAAATAAATTTGTTTGTCTAATTATTTTTTCACTAATCATGCAAACAGAATTGAGGAAAAAAATGTATTTCTATAGTATTAAGATGTGCTTTATTAAAAAATATTATTTTTAATGTGTGCAATATAATCCAGTATCAATTTTATTTGGTCCACCACTTCATTTGCATATTACAAAGCATAGCATAATGTCACAAATACTTTAAAGATTTGTGTCACCAACTGTATCAGAGGTCAGAAGTGATGCACCTATTAATTATGTCAAAGTTTTCCAGCAAAGGATTTCCAAGTAGCATCTGTTTCTCCAAAGATACAATGTTTTAAATTAAGCTTTAATTGTAAGCGCATCAGTGTAAAGATCTTCTGAACTGTTTGGCTTCTATATGCAGCTTTTAAAACACTAAAAGTTCTAATCATTTTAAGGGAAAAAAAATCTCCTGAAGTGTGCTGCTCTGGTCACAGCCTGTGCTGTTCTGGTCAAATATTTTTATCTGGGCTAAACCATGTTGCCAAACATGCTTTCTCTCTTGGAAGTTCTTCTTTCAATCTTACTGAAATAATTACAGAAAAAAAATAACCCGAGTTGAATTTAACTTCAAAGGCAAGATTTCTGTTAAAAAAAAAAATAATCATAATACCAAGTTTAGAAAATATATATTATGGATTATATATTGAAGAAAAAGATATTCTGGTAGAAATTCAGTCAATTTTTTCTATACTTTGTAATTCCAGAACTTAAGGATCATTATATGAAGAACTAAAAACACCTAATTCATATATGCATACACACACACAAAAGGAAAGCTGAAATACCAGACAGGGATAAATTGACTTTTCCTTTGTTAAATTGGAATTATTGGCTCATTGCAGAAGTAAAAGGCTCTTCTAATTTGAAGGAGTGAGAAGGCAGCTAAGGCAGTTGATTTAGTACTTGTCAGTAAAATTGTTCTTTTGTTAGAACAGTTTTTATTCATTTAATATTTTTCCTGTATTAAGGTCATGATACCTTACTTGGTTGGTATATGCATAAAAGATTTTTGGAAAGCATAATTCAGTTTTTGTTTCATTTATTTCTCTTGGATATCATGCCTTCAAAGTCTTTTGCCCCTGAGTGTAATTAGCATGATTTTTTTCAAATTCTCAAATTCCTCTTACTATGTGTTTGATGTGTGACAAACCTTTGAATTCTTTTATAATTTAAAACTCTGGGTTTTTTTCCCAACATGCAGAAATACTGGGGAAGTTTTATTAAGTAAAGACATTTATGAAAAATGGCTTGCAAGGACTTATGTCTTCATAGTAGATGGAGAGCTATGATAAGAATATAGGTGCCAAATCTAGAAAATCCTGGTCTTTCTGCAGGGACAATTCACTACTAATAGTGACTAATTTTCTCATCAGCTTAGTTCTTCATTTCAAGCAATAGGAAAAACACAGTCGTAGCAAATGCAGTAAATATAAAATTCAGATCAGAAAAGTAAATTTAATGATTCAGACCTAGCTCACAGCATTAGTACCTCAAAAAGGTGTCTGGCTTGGCAAGTTCTTTTACTGTTCGAAATATTATAACTGCAACATTCCCTGAAATGCATTTATTTTCTTTAGATTAATTCTTCATTGTAGCAAGAGAACATGCTTGCAGGTTCTCAGATGTAGTTTTGTCTGCATTGGGAATGCTTTTGTGGAAGATACATTCTTACAACTTCAATAGGAAAAGCATTGATGCAAATAAATTCTGCTTCCTTTCCCTTTGTACTCTTAGTTAATAGATATTTCTGTATTTCTTAGGGAGAATCAGAGTATATGAACCAGTGAAATAAATGGGGCAGATGATACCAGTTTTATTCATGTCTTACTCCTCATTTGCAGAGGCATTTCTCCACCAAGTTTCTTCAGAACCATAAATAATTTGAAATGATTTAGCTAAAAAAAAAAATACCAAAACAACAACAACTCCCAAACCTCAAACAAAACCAAAACCGACTCTTCTTAAGAACAGGTTACCAGTCCCTGGAAGATGCAGAAAGATTACATTGCTAAGTGCTAATCGAAGTCAGTCATTTATGTCAGGAGGTTGATATGTCAAGAGGTCAAAGGAGGTGATTCTCCCTCTCTGCTCGGCTCACATGAGAGTACTGGATGCAGTTTTAGGGTCCTCAGCACAAGAAAGATATGAACCTTTTGGAATGGGTCCACAGGAGGGCCAGTAAGAGAACCAGAGGGAGGAGCACCTCTCCTACAAAAACAGTGCTGATACTCTTTTTCTACCTCTTCCTTCCTCTTTCTTTCTTACATGCTGTAGGTTCATCTGAGTCTACTCCTATATGTTTTCTAACATGCTTTTCAAACTTTCCTTTTTTTGTTCATCTGCAGCTCCACATTACATCTCAATAGATATGTTGCCTTTTGTGGATGTTAGATGCTGTTAGATATCTGAGTTCTCTTTGTTTCTCCTAAAACCAAGTTAGTTTTGTCTAGCTCCAGAAGGCACTCCTTTAACTGGCACATGGAAAGTTGCTTATAGCGAAGAAGTCTCCAGTCTAGCCTGTGTCCCAATTCTTCTCATCCCATGCCAGTGTTTCCTTGTGCTGCATCCTGGATCTACTGGTATGAGAACACCTCCTGGTATGACCTCTCTGCTCTCACACCAGTCTTATTTTTCTCTATGCTGCAACATTACGTTTGAGTCATAAATGTCTCATTCTAGAATAATTGTCTGCTACTGTCATCTCTATACAACTATGATCACACCATGCAAACATCAACAAAATTAACAAATCAGCCATAGCTACCCCATGCCAATTAGAAAAAGGATTTTTGTGGCTAAACCAAGCAAAACAAAGGTGTAGATAGAGGAAAATTTCAGACAGAGGAAGTCTGACAAGTCCTTAGACCTCCAAAGTCAGTAGAAATCTTGTGGTCTGTTAATACCAATGGAAATATTCTCTATCACAGGGCTCCAGGGTAACAAAAATCAGGTTGAAGATACGACAAAAAGTCTGTTTTGTTATGTAATTGTAAATACTGCACTGTGTTGTCATCTAGTAGAGCATACTATAAAGTATATTGTCATTGTTTTTTATGTATCAATGCAATGTTTATATAACCAGGCTTTAAAATAAAAAACATATGTGTATATATATGTCTTATCCTACTTTGAAGATATTCATGACTTCATTTTATTTTGAATTAGATATCTGTAGTCTAATTAATTCCATACTGAAAAGAAGAGATAATAATGTATGTTTTGTTGTTTTCTTTTTATTTGTGACATCAGTAATTGTACTAGTGTGTTTTCCATCCTAGTGTGTTCTATGGCGATATATTGAAGTAGCATGTTTTTGGAAATTTATACTACAGTTACCTAATGCTTTACCACATACTAACAATACCCATTAGGAATATTTCTTCTTCCTTCACTGTCTTTTGACAAGAATGACAGTTTCTATAGGTGAATACTGGAGTCTCAGGGGAGAAAGATGTCTCTGCTGTGCAAGAGGAGGCATGCAAGGGGTTAAGGCTGAGGAGAGAGCAGGGAGGGCAATGACCTTGGTGAGATAGTACAGTCCCACTCAATAGGTGTCACAGAATGGAAAGAACTGGTGTCTTGAGACATTCTGGAATGCCTGTGTGTGTGTGGTAGGGGGCGGGTCAGGCCTTGCTATTGGTGAGACAGTGCCCTGCCCTCATTTACCGGAGCCCTGCAGTGTATGTCAGCCATGGCACACTGGAGGCAGCCCCTTGATGCCTTTTCACTGGTCCTAAAATCACGAGCCAGACACAATTTGGTAATAAAAAGAATATGAGATATAAGAATATTTATGGTGCACAGTGTGCTGGATGGAAAGCACCAAAGATACACACATAACATAAAACAAATACAATTTTTATATGTTGAGCAAATTAGCACAACTGATAAGAATCCCCAGTTAGAGACATAAGTGATGAAATAATTAAATTCCCTCCTGGTTCTACCCTTTTCTGAGACCCCCACTCCCCCCCATTAGATGGGCACTAAGGTTTGTTTATGAAAATGTGTCTCAGAGAGTTTGTTTCAGCACTGACTCCCCGAGAGCCTAACCTTGGACCCCCAGGGCTTGGAGCTGCTGGAGAATTTATTTTGTCTTTCTGTCTAATAGAGTAGGTAAAATGCTAGCTATGAATACAATGATAGGGTACAGAGCTACAAATATTTATGTAAGGAATACAGAGAGTATATAAAAGCAAAAAGGCAAAACATCAATTCGGCATCACCCTCGGTGTTCCTAACCCAGCCCCTGAGTGTCCAAGAGACTGGAAGTCCCACCTGGGAGGAAGGCCCACAAAAGGCCACGAAGGGCCACAAAGGTTTAAGAAGGGTCACCAGGAGGCAAGCACGTTATTCTTTAACATTTCCTTCATCTTGGAGTTTTCTGTCTGTTACATTGCTGGAACCCAGGAGCTGGTAGCTACACGTCTGTCTTTCAATATATTTACTTTCTTTTTGTCTTTCTCCTTTTCTTCTTCTTCTTCTATTTTCATGGAATGTGACATCAAATGGGTTTAAATGTTGCTAAGTTGGATGGGCTAAGTGAATGCTGTGATAAATGTTTTGTGTTGTACTAAATCTTTTGCCAAAGTTCCTTGATTTTTTGCATTTTGCCAGAAAAAGCTTTTGTGTAATTTTTGCCTCTTGACAATATCTGGTTAGTATCTCTCCCTTGCGCTTACCCAGAGCACAGGAACCTCAGTCTACCCCCATACCTTTAAGTGTTTGGAGTGTTACAACATGTCCAGTGACAGTAACCATGGTGGTTGTGTGACCAAAACACTGCTCAGCAGATGCAGGGTGCTGTAGTGGGGAAAAACACACCCAGAAACGTCCTGGCTTTTGTCTTCAGAGTATGGGCACACTTTCCTGCAGGAAGTCAATCTCCAACCCATGCTGAACTTGCAGGGTCCTGTAGTGGCCTTGGGGCTCTGGCTGCTACCTTTTTCCTCTCTCTACCTGAGAAAGTAAAAACGGTGATCTAAAGGGGAGAAATGTATAAAATAAATTCACATGATGAAAGTGTTTGCAGAGATCCTGGTTTTGATGTAAGATATTTACATTGGTGGCAGGCAACTTGGAGCATTAAGCTGTGTAAACTTTTTATCTTCTGACAATAATTGGCTTCTTCAGCTTTTTCATAGCCCTTGGTCATAGGTTCCTCCTTTCCCATGTTCTTTTCAAACCTGAAAAATGTGTTTATTTTGTAACGATTAAGTTGCATGAATGCTTATAATAGATGAGTGATACAGTACTGTAGTGACGGTATCTCTTTTCATTTAAGTTTTAGAAGGAAAACCATCTCCTAGTGTTAGTCTTACTTTTTCTAAAAAAAAGAACTTTTGGCAAAAGCAACTTTTGCCAATAACCAGAAATTTTTGGTTGATAGGTGGTTGGGGTGATTGCTACAATTACAAAGGAGTTTAAAAAAAGAATGTCTTATGTCTTCAATCAAACACTTTCAAATGGCAAGGAAAATA
Source organism: Orthonyx spaldingii (assembly GCA_013397795.1). Taxonomy (NCBI): domain Eukaryota; kingdom Metazoa; phylum Chordata; class Aves; order Passeriformes; family Orthonychidae; genus Orthonyx; species Orthonyx spaldingii. The sequence goes on from VZTJ01001260.1 coordinate 393,698, forward strand.
TAATTACTATTTAGTTTTCTTTTTATTGTGGAAGTGATTGTGTGGTAATTCTTCTTCATTCTCTTTATCTTATTTTTATTTCCTGCTTTTCACATTTTATTTCATATTGAGTGACATCTGAATCCAAGCCATGTTAAAAGAGACTCTGATTTGGGAAAATTAATTCAAGTCATAGGCCACATTTATTCAAACTTTTCCATTTAATTTTTTGAAATATTTTAGAACCATTCCACCACATTAGGTAACTTTCAGTCTTCACTTTTTAAGTCCTTGATCAAACTATTTCAGAATGTGCTTGATATTTAGATCATGTTCAGTTCCTTATATTTTTCCTTAAGTACTTAGGAATAGTAGCTAAACACATGCTGAATGATTGCCATAAAGTGAAATTTAGGATTCTTCTAGGATCTATTTATACTTGAAAACAAAAGCTGTGAAGGTGGTTATTTTTAATCAATTTCCAAAGTGTTCATGAAAAGTATAGAACATTTATTATTTAAATGGTGTATTTTTTTTTAAATTTAATGTGCTATTACTAGAAAAAGAATTGCACCTAAATATTACTTGATGAAAGGGAGAGCTATCTCAATTTTTGTCTTGCTTATTTCCTTTTTCCTGGGATTCTACTACTGCAAACATCATATATTCTTAATAGGTTCTTACCAAGTTTGCTGAACATTGAAAATATCCATTTCCAAGTTTCAAGGCAGTTTTATAATTAGAATCAAAGCAGTAGCATACAACAAGATTTGTATCTCATGTGAGACACAACTCTACACGCAGTGTCCTGCATTGATGAATGGCGTCCTGTGTTTCATAGTTTCAAAGAAACATCTATGTCCTATGAAGTCAAACACATCACCTTGCAGTCTTACTATTGCTGGTATAACTAATTCAGATTACTCAATTATATCAGTAAGCTCACCAGGAAAATTCCTATGTGAGGTGCTAGGAGAGATCGAATGGTTTAAAGGGTTTGCAGCATTAACTGTGGCCTTAATGGGAAAACGCATTTTATTGCATCATCCCTGCTACGTGGAATGCAAGCTAATGCGATAAATTCGCATTAGTCTCCTTGACCTTCCCTTGTACAGAAGAAATCAGGAGAAAATATCACCAATACAATTAGCTTTTACAAGAGTTTTTCTGACTGTTATTTGGACTCCACAATAGAGGTGGTTTTTTTTCCCCTTTTTGCATATTCATTCATGTTCTCAGTGAAATGGCATTGCACTTAATTTACATTGGCTAATCAGAAGATTTTCACAGTTTTGACTACCGTGCATAATACAACAGACAAGATACTTACCATATCTCTACTAAAAACCCTGTAGCATGAGTTTAATCATGCTATTTAATTGCTAGGCTTAATTTGAAAATAATTGTTCACAGCAATTAAGTAAATGCCCCAATTTCATTAACAGACTTCCTAATTAGAAAGTACAACATAAAAGTGCTAATGTTGCTTCATTAGGCTTGAATTACTGGTTCTAATACTACTTTTTTACTGTCTATACAATTTCCCTCTGCAGTAGAATATCAGCCTAATAACTGATACTAGATTAGTAACAAATTTCCTGTTGTAGCACATTCATGTCCTAGCCAAACGTGCAATGTTTTATTACAAAGGAGATTCAAGTCTATATTTTTAAGTATAGTAAATGAAATGTACATTCAGTAAATGTACATTTACTGAAATGTAAAGAAATCTGACATATAGCAGTATCTGATAAAATGTGTAGGAGTCAATTGCTTTGAAGAATAATACAAGTTTTTTAGAATTTAATGTTCCAATACATGCTTGCCACTTGCTATATAAGAAACATATAAGAAACAATATATGAGAAAAAAATGAGAAGTAAAAAGATAGCAAATGTGGCTGCCAATAGGATGCAGTGATGACCAAAATAATTATGGCAGTGTCACAAGATGTCATTATAGATGCCATCTGAGATATCATTAATGTCTTTAACTGTCAGAGTTATTGTTTCTTTACAACATTGAGGAATCATTTCACTTTTTTACCATATTACTGTAAATGTGTGTAAGAAAGAAAAAGGATATTTCTATTTCAATCAAGATGATTCCTTTTTTGCATATAAAAAGCATCAATATTCAGTAGCTTCCTCATGTCATGGAGTGGAAAAATGAAAATGTAAAAGAAAAAGTTGCACATAAAAGCAATAATAAGAAATTTAAAAGATTGTAACAGTACACAAAAGCACAAAATAGAATAGCCCTTGCTTGTTTCCAAGTAACCTTTAAGCTTTCACTCAATTACCTTTATTATTTCTCATATTGTCTCTTGTTTAAAATATAAGGATGATCAAAAATAGGTTGGCAAGAAAAACATATTGATGTATTTCTTATGAAATCCTGCCAGCTGTCTCATGTGCTGATCATTAGTAGATAAATGTAGCACTGACAATGTTTATGTAATTATGGATTTTAATATTTGTAAAAATATGGATCTAGAGTTTAGGATTTTTTTTCGTTTGGGATTGCAACATCTTGTCTTGGTCATGCATGCATATGTATATACAAATTGTGAAGCTCATAAACAGAGAAAGAATGACTTTGATGTACTACTCTCCATCTAAAAATACAAAATCCTGATTACAGGTATGGAATAAGGCTATGGAGCAAAAGTTACAAATATGTAGAAATGTTGCGAATAGACCATGGTGTTCATTTTGTGGGTCAAGAGGAGATTGAGAGAATTTTCCCTATTGAAAGACAGGATCAAACTTTTCTTGGTACTGAAAGACAATACAGCAAAGAATAAATATTTTGGTCTGGATTGTGTCCCCACGATATCCAACCGTTCTGTGTTTTTGCCTAGGACCAGTGTAAGACTGGACACAGGCAATAACTGTGAGAGCAACGACATCTGTATTCACTTTTAAAAAATGGTAGCAGAGTTAGTTATGTGTGTGTATACATTTATACATATACATGCTGGAATAAGTTCACCCTGGTTCAACAAAGCAACAAAGCCTATCTTTATTTCTTTCCCAATTATCACAACTCAGCAAAGTACTTCAGAATTTTCTCTTACATTCTCTCTGTTGGTCCACTGTATGTAGCTAGACTTTTACTTTTTTTTAAAGATCATCAAGTGTAAATGGGTACTGCTTTAAATAATGTCCTGCCTAGACAGGAGCTGATTTTATACAAGAACTCCTTGTAACTGTAGTTTAGTCAGATGTGATTCCAGCTTCCAGAAGTGCCAGACTAATCTGGATTTTAATTAATTACTACAATGTTATTCAACCTAGTCTTCTCTCTTCCAGGCTAGACCAAGAAAAAAAACCACAACACATACTAAAACAAGTCTTCAGTACTGCAATCTCTCTTCTGTAACATACGAGAATGAAAACAGAAAACTGCACTATTTATTCTTCTTACACATTGTTGAGTTTTAACAGCCTTTGACCTTTTTGGGGTTCCTAGAGTGTTTCTATTATTTTGTCTCTGTTGTTATCCATATCATGCAAGGAATTTCTTTTACAAGTCCATCAGCCAGAGTTTTGTTTTATCCATGTATTTAATGAAATGTTTATATCATGACAGAAAAATTATGATAATTAGCATAGCTGAAATTGTCTTTCAGGCCCCATATTTGTTCATTTTCTTTTACTTACTCATTACTTCCTCGTTTTGAGTCTGTGAAAATATTTGTCTTACTGCGTCTCGGTAGTTGGTTTGTGATTGCAGCTAAGATTCCATGTAAACAGACACCTCCACAGTAACCCTTTCAGTGACCCCTACAGAACTAAAATTACAGCTTTTATCTTTCTTTTAGACAGTTTGCAAAGTTGTTTTCTCCCTTCTTCTTTTACCCCTGAGCCCATAGATTCTTTCTGACATGATTAAAATTAGTTGCATAAGGGGTAAGTTCCAGAATCAGGCCTTGTATTTGTGTACATGCACTCACACGTTGAGCTTAAATTGCTTTTCTCCATATTTGTTGATAATTCAGTCAAGGTGAGCAACACTACAAGATAAAGAAAGGGAAATAATAAAATAAACCTGATGGTACTTCAATTTCTAATGAGAAATATAGTTTAATGTTTTCCTCTGTTTATGAATAAAAAAGAAAGAAAGAGCCTTTTTTTGAAAAATGATGCCAATAGGATATTGTGTAATATAATCATAGGAAATAGATCAGAATATAATCATCTTTTGCTATTTTACTTATTATTAGATTTCAATTTGCATGTCAGAAAGGTATTTTATGATAACCGTTTTTTATGACTTGTGTTATTTGTCATCTGTCTTATGAGAGTTCTTTCTGGTTTTCATCATTGAAATCTGATATTTCTACATGAGAAATTTTGGAGGGAAGGACACCATAATAATTTTTTAGAAAGTGGCAAAGTTGATAATTTAAAGGGTTTTTTTTAATAGGAATGAAAACTAAATTAATAATAATATATGTTCTCCCAGGGAAATCAGTGAAAAACTATTGAACATGAATATGTTTTCTCCATCAAGGGGAGACTTTCACATCTGCTTGTATGTTAAATTGAAAGTCAGTCAGATCTCTTGGCCCCCTCTTCTCTCTCATAATCATATCCCATGAAATTCCTCCAACTAGGTCCCTGGACAGTCCAAAGTCTTCTCTCATGAAATCTAGGATTGTGATCCTGTTTTTTGTCTTGTTCTCTTCTCTTGGGATCTTAATCTCCAGCATCTCACTGATATCAAGACTGTCCCTGACCTTCACATCCCCAGTCAGTTCTTTCTTGTTTGTAAGTGTCATATCAACTTCTCAGTCATCTGTGGCAGAATGTTGTCGGTGCATGCATCATGTATAGATTATGCCCTGCTGTGTTGCCCCCTTCCACTGATCCTGGAGCAAAAAAGCTGATTTGAGTTCAGAATTATATGAGGTATTTTGGCAGTCTGACAAAATGTGAGATTTTTTCATCTTCTTTATTTTGATGCACCATGGGAAACATAATGTGAGCCAGACAGTTACGTGACTTTTCGGTTACATACTTCATCAACAGCTTGGCAAGCAGAAGGTGCTACTTGCAAACAATGACTCTCAAACCTAAAGAAAAAGTATTCAATGTCACTAAATGGTCACGAGATGAAGCAGTTCATGAGAACACATTCATGACATCTTCACTTGCCTTCACACTGGAAATTATCATTGTACTATCAAATAGTTTTTACAACAACTTCAGTAGTCATTCTAGTAACTGACCTGGCAATATCACTAGTAGCAGGATGTGAAGGACTTGCTCTTCATGGGTCAAATTTCTTTAGATTTACTGGCATGAGAAGACTGCTGCAGACTTTTCTTATCCAGAAATAGCTGTGGAGTGTCAGAATGACAGAGAGCTTACTTAAGAATTTATCTGATGCATCAACAGCAAACTAGTATTGATATTCGTATTCCCCTGTTTACTAGCCTGCAGAAACATGATTTGACTTTACTATAGATTAATGGGCCTGAAATGATGAGAAAATCATTACTTTAAAAAAAATGCCAAGGGACATATTACATAATTTGCTATGCTCGAATTGTGCAGTACTCTGCTAACGTAAGTTTCTCCACTATACACAAAGGAGGAAACCTGGTTTCTGTTGTACATCCTCTCCTTCAGCAATGTTTATGAACAGTGTTTTCTCTGATCATGTATATATTGTGGGACTCATGTCTTTACATCTATTTGATTCTTTATTTAGTCCTGTAAGTATTAATGGTGTGGGTACTCGGCAGCTTTGGCTGATGAAATCCTACCCTGAGCACTAATAATTGCTGCAAATAATTATTTAATTGGTTGGGGAAAAAAGTCAAAAGCATGTATTTGGAAGAAAACATGGTGGCATTTCCATGTACCACATCAGAATTTTCTGTGTGGTCTATACCCTGAAGTAAATTTGAATATTATATTTTCCTCCTTACCCTCAAGATGGAGGAGTTAATGAGAAATCTGAGATCTCTGTGAAGTTTCTGTATATGCAGAACTTCAGGACAGGCAGCTGGATGTCACCCTCAAGATCTTGCTCCGTTTATGAGTGTCAGTACCCTACCTTCAAGACAGAATGCACTGTTGTTATTTTTATCTTACATATTAATGAATTTACAAGGCATGGTATTTCACATGTAGGTGATTGTACGACTTTAAATAAAACTTTCTTATCACAATTTTTCTACATTTTAATAAATTCAATAAAAAATTAAGTGCATCTTACAGGAAAATGTGAATTATTTAAGATAGTATATTTCTAAAATAGAAATTGTTGAGAAGAGGATTACAGCCTAAACTAAACAAGTTTTGAAACCTGTCTTGCCTCTAAAGTGCTGTCTTTTTGACTGTTTAAATATGTACATGGACTTTCTGCGTGCTTACTCTTCTAATGAATAGATTGAGATGCTGGTTTAGAAAGACTCTGGGAGGTGGATAATGGACTTTTAGAACTGCTTGCTCTTACAGGTCATTCTATTGGTAAATGGGGGACAATAATGGTGTTCATTTAGCACTATTGCTTTATGCACTTTGAGTGTTTGTTTATCCAGTGGTAATTTAAACAAGCTGTTTTCAATGGATTTTTTTTTTTTTGTAGTCTAAAATATTTGTTAAGTTGGGTTTTTGAGTGTTTTTTCCTACCAAGTCATATCAAGACTGTTCAGTCATAAGTTGCAGATCATTTAGATATTCTGCCCTTCTCCTTTCCAGACCAAAGAAACCCCTTCCAACCCTTCCTAGCTTCACTTTAAATTCTCCAAACATAGTCTCTTTGCCTTCCTTATTTCCTTTTCATATTTGTAAAGTATTGGAAGTCTCCTAATGATTCTGTTCTTCATGGTCACCCTAGCAAATATGATGGGCCTGTAAGAAATACAGAAAAAGCCCAGAAGTTATTGGAGTTTTTTGTTTAGTTTCCATGGAAACAAATACAAAAATAAATCATCAATTTTGTGCTTCCTTTCTTCTGACTTCGTCGCACTACCAGGGAAACCATATGAATGCCACCCCTCTTCTGTATTTTAGTACTCTACTTCTTTGTCTAATGTCTGACTTAATTTTGTGGACTTTTCCTGGGGAGCTTGGCTGCAGAGCATTTTTGAATGATGCAGAAGTGCACTGCAGGGATCTTGGATGAGTAAGGATAGGGACTGCAACTCTGCAGGAGCATCTTATGTCAGAGGACTTGGAACTGATTTGTGGGGAGAGAAAGCAGAAAATATATCAGAAAAAAAGTGAGTATACATTAGCAGGATATACAGAAATATTATGTTACAAGTACTACTGGACTGAAATACACCTGAGAGAGAGCAGCTCTTTCATGTAAGAACCAAAATAGAAAAACTTTATGCTTGAAATCATTGTACAGTGCATTGCCTTGTATAAAAAGCTATACTGTGCAGAAAGTTCAGTTTTGTAATTATATTCTTCAGAATAATGAGAGTTAACATTGTTCTTCATGTCTTCTACCTCTGTTTCTGTGTTTATATATTTGTAGGCAACTGTATACCATGAAATATGCCCTAAATGTTTACTGCTAAAATACTATTCATACTATCTGGTAAAGTGGCTACATAAAACGCTATCAAGTACATCTTATAAAACACCACAATAAAAAACTGGAATATGCCTCAAACAGTGATGATACAATGTTATGAAATTTACCTCATAAAGTCCTAGGAAACCTACATCTAGGGCACTGATCAAACTGTGAAACAAATTAATTTGAATGGGATCTATTTTTGCAGTACTCAAATATATTTACTTAGAAACTAGTGTAATTCTGATCTCCTAGTTGGAAGGGAAAGAGGAAGAACAGCTCAAAGTCACAGTTTTGAGCACATTAAGAGAAGAAAAGGCATGACAGGGTGCGTGTCTATGAGTGAGCTGGACCAGGAACTATAAATAGATAGGCAGAGTGAGACAACACTATAAAACACATTGTTCTTGTGACAATATAAATCAGTTCCTCAGACTGACCTAAATGCAGTTTATCCTGTCCAGGCAGGAGGAGAATAACCTTAAAAATACCAGTGTGTACCAGCACATCATGGATGTTTCATTTGGAAAAAAACCCCCAGGTTAGCCTGTTAGACTTTATTATTCATATTACACGCAAGTAAAAATTAGGATTAACTTAACAGAAAGGACGCTATTTCAGATGGTGCCTGTGTTTTGTAGCTTCCTTACAGTCTGTTTTCAGAATCTGAAGTCAAGAAAAACATTAAGACTTCTAGGAGAGATCTCATTGTCAGAATGATAATGGTCTTGTCTGTGTGTTTTATTTTTCCTCTGTGCGCTGCTCACAGTAAAGTACAGCTTGGTGATTGCATTCCAAGTCAAAATTCCTCCTTGTTTCTTTTTCTACAGACATGATATAAGCATCTCCCTGAAGTCCAAATTTATTGCTGTTTTCTAAAGGGGTTTCTCTCCCTTGCTCTTGTTCCAGCACTGCCAGGTATCCCAGGTGTCACTCCTCCATACTCTTCCATTCTCAGTGCCTTTATTATTCCAGCAGGTACTTACAGAGGTTTTCTAAATATTTTTCTCTCCCTGTAAATAAAGGTGATCCAGGATCTCTGTTGATCTCCAAGGAACATGATGTATGGTATAAAACTCAATATTACCACATGGACAGGGAAAACCTCCCCTGTTCACTTGATTTGAGCTAAATCAGAACAGAAGCATTTATGAGAAACAAGAGATTAATCAGTAATGAGAGAACTACCTTCAGGATCAGTGTCAACAACACAACAGATATACCACAGTAATACATATTTATGAGGTGTTTGTAAAAGACCTGCGGAATTGTAGACACACCTAAATACCCAATTCCCCCAAACTGTAACACGCAGAGAACATTGCAGACATGCCACTGTGGTGGGTAATTAACATAAACTGGCCTTGATGTTAGTTGAGGTCATGGGTCTGTGTACGACCACTGGAGTGCTGAACACCTGTTGGAGCACAACTTAGGCCTGTAGAGAGAGCTTCCCATGGCAATGGTTTGTTATATGTTTATTCTAATCCCACAAGATTATATGTACTGTAGTATTATTTAAGCCTGTTAGCCACAATAAGCAAATTTCAGTTAACTGTCTGCATTAACCCAGTAATTAACCTCCAACCAAAAAGCCTTTTAGTCTAAAAGCCTAACCTAGTTAGATTCCCCAAGCTTTGAAGATATAGGAGTGTGGCGGTTGCCCAGCCGGTGGCGCAGCCACCGGCTGGGTCACCCATTGCACTGGAGACTGCTGTTCAGCCTGCCTTTACGGTGGATCAAACAGACTGGGTAGACGAAACCTCTTGGGACAGTGAGTCCTGAGAGGTAGGCAGGCTGGAGGTGGTTTCCCGCCATGGGTTGCTGTCCATCAAAGCACCGTCCCCTCCCTTCTCCCCTCATGGATAATTTAAATATTCATACGGTTAATTCAATATTCATACGTTGCTGGAATGTTCAAGGGTTCTGTTCTCCCCATTGGTTTGTTCAAATATGTCCCTCCCTTGTGTTCTGTTCATTGGTTACTGTCATCTCCCTTCATGCACCCCATTTGTCCATTCCCTTTCTCCACCCCCTTTTCCCTTCCCTTAAAACCCCTTGTAACGGCTGTTTCGGGGCTCGTTCTGTGGCTCCCGTCCTCGTAGTGAGTTCTCCTGTCCCCGCCAGGGCAGGGAATAAACTCTTGGATTTGTCCACAAACGAGTCCTCCTTTATTCCTTTGCTGCCTCCGCGTCGCTCCTAAACCAACAGCTGCTGCCAGCCCCAGTCTGGGCCTTGGGATTTGCTACCAGCCTCGCAATCGCCCCGAGAAGGCTAAGGCATTGCCTTGCCGCAGCGCGCCTTCGTGCAGCGTGACAGCCTGTGTCCGGGCACGCGAGGACACTGTCGCCCGTTGACCAGCCGGGCGGTCAAGCGGTCAGCGACATAGGAGGAAGTAAGGCTTCGCAGTATTTTATACCGGAGACAAAAAGACTAGACTATGTAGAGAACTAGGAAGCTTAAAGACAGTATCATTAAGTACATCAAGTCAAATACCAAGAATGTATTTACATAATATTTAGATTTAATTTGATGATTGCCTGGGTTATCTTAGGAAGGCTTATACATTTTGTTTTCTGTTCATTGAATTTAATGTTTCAAAAGGAACAGCTTTGGGAAAGCTGGAGATTTAAATCCCTTTATCTGTCCCTTGAATTAGTTCAACTATGGGAACAGTTGTTTTTATCTGTTGGACTTGAACCAAGAGCTATTCAACAGAGAAGGTGCTTCTGTCTGCTGAGACCACTGACAAGAATGCCAACAGGGATACAACTATCTGAGCCAGTAACTTCAAAGAGAACTGTGCTCTCATTTCAGCACAAGTTAAGGATGTATAGCCAGCAATTTTGCAAAAAGTCTGTGCCTTGGCATTACTTTAAACTATCTTCTGCCAAATGTTGTCAGCAGCAAAAGGTTATAATGTGTAAGGCGTTCTTTAAGCAATAAAGAGATGTTTCTGGCACAATTTTCCACCTATAAATCTGAAAAAACTGTACTTGCTTCCCTTGAGGGTCCTTATAAGACTAGGCTTCTAAACTCAGAAGTGCTGAATCTATGTACAACACCAAGAATCAACTGTCTGTCAGAAAAAAATACAGAATAGACTTGTGCAAGCTCATAAACTACATCAAACTGTCATCTGAAGATGAGGGAGCATATGATAACAGAGAAATGTGTGCATGATTTGTGGCAATATGGTGTAGTACTGCAGTCATGTTACAAGAGTAGATGACACAGATTTAAGGCTGTCCACTTTGAATGAAAGATCAGATGACACCAGGCAATGAAATATGTCTGTGCAGTTAATTTCCTTAGTGGATGAAGTTCACTAAAATGCTATTGCCCCCAAGCTCTTGTCACTTATTTGTTGTTTGTCTGAAGATGGACTATAGAAATGCTTTTGTGCTTGAAATTGTATGCTTTTCCCCCTTAACTACATCAGTGTACCTATGTAAAAAATTCTTGTCTCTCAAACAACCTTGTCCTTTGTATCACCATAATACTTAAATAATCAATCAGCAATCAAGACACCATTGTGCCAGGCAAAAAATGGAAGCCAATCTATGCCACAAAGAGCAGTTCTCTGGATACAGCAGTGATCTTATTCTGTGTGAGGATGTAAAATTCATTATTTGTTATTGTAAATGTTATCTATGGCAGTCACTGAAAAACCTGCTTTGTCCATGGTCAAACTTTTTACATTGTTGTCTTCCCTCCTCAAATGACATGACATTTAGATCAGACCTTCCATACAGGCTCTGTGCCTGCAATCTCAGGAGATAATCTATGCAAGTGAAAAAATCCAAGAGAAGAGGTGCATAAACAGGAGAGCAACAGTTTCACTATATGCATAAATGAGATGTTTAAAAGTGCCAAATAAATATATATAAAATATAATAAATTTTTACACATTAAAACACTTTTTAAACTATGAAACTATGTTCCAAGTGAAAAACGCACTTCAGAATACTGTACCTGAAAAAGACTAATAACATGTTGAAACAGAGATGTAGTCATGCTGTTAGTTTTCCTATGTTTCTACATGACAAAAAGTCATAAATATTAATGTCTAAAAAATTATATTCTACTGATAAGTAGCAGAATATGTTTGACACATTGAAGAATGAGAACAAAAAGATAATTGTAACAATTCACATTGCTCAATGCATGATTAATAATCATTTATTCTTTTATTGTTAATAACTATAGCTTCACAAATTCAGTGTCAAACAACTTTTCATTAATTTAATAAAAAGTTTTTTAAAAGACAGATTTTTAGATTAATGTCTCACTTTTTATATGAATAGGGAATGGCAAAGTATAATTTCTTGACCTGTTGTCTTAAGAAATTGTCTGGAGTGTAATGGGCCTTCTCTTGGAGTGCCATGTCAGCAGTGCATGTATGATTCTGGAGCTCTAACACAAATTTTTAAGTGCAATGAAAGCAAATTTAACAGAATATAGCCTAAAAATCTCTACTCCAGTAGACCAAATATACAACCATAAGCGCACTGACAGTGGTTTCTGAAATGGCAGAAGCTGAAATTTAAGTATGTGATAAAACCATCAAAGACATCATTCAGGTTTCTGGATAAGTTTACTGGATATTACCTAGATAAATTCATTTCTATAAAATCTAGTATCAAAGTGGATCATAGCTTGTCTTATCTGAGAGTGAAGCCAATGTCTGATTACTGATTTAACTTTATTCGCAAGAAGATTTGCATATAAGTTAAACTGTGCACACTTGACATTGACTCACATGAATCAGAACTCACTGCAACATTTCAATATAACAGGGACAGTTAATGACTTTTTGGGTTTCTGTGGGACTCAGACAGTTATAAGTAATAAAAAGAATGCACATAAAAATAATTATGTCGATTTCAGGCAAAATACTGAAGTGTCATCTATGAAATGTGGATCTTATCAAAGGAACTATGCAAATGAGTTTTACTCAAATAGGATCTCAGAATGGAAACAATAAAACCAAGAAACCCGCCATGAATGCTACACTCTTTAAAACTAAATGACATGAAACCCATTATATTGTTAGGAGAACAAATTCTATTTATTGCTTTTACATCTGCTACGGTAAATAGGACTCCCATGTTCTTACAGGTGTTTGGAATGTAGGAGTGCTGATTCAATAAGAAGTCTCCTTGACTTGCCCATGTTGTGCCACACACCCACTCAAGCTGAGTGAGAAGTGCCACGTGACAACGGGCATTAGGTGTCTGCATGTCTCCTCTTTTGTGTATCTCAAGCTTCAGCATCATGGAAGACCCTAAAATGCTTACGTAGCCTTGTGTACTCCTGCTTTAACTCCTGGAGTGAAAGGAAAGGGTGGAATTTCACTCATCATACAGGGAAAGTTGTTGGACAGACAAAACAAGGCATAAGTAAACTGTAGCAGATTATGAAATAGTAAAAGCTGAAATAATTACGAATTGTGCCTGATACTGTGAGAAGCAACTAAGACAATTAAAGCTGTCCTCAATCCATTCCATTTAGTCACCCTGATATCAAATATACAACAATAAACATAAAGCAATGGTATGTGCATCCTATTTTGGAATGGTAGAGGCTAACAGAAAATACATGTTAGATTTGTCCACATATTTGTGACATGACTGATCCCCAAATACCTGAAACCATTTAATCCTGGTCTGAATAAAAGATGGATCACGTTATATCACAGTCAGTCTGTGTTGTGGGGGGATCCATCCTATTTTTCTGTACCCACACCCCGAACATTCTAGCCACCAAAAGTTTCATCACCACTGTTCTTCCTAAAGCCATGACAAGACTGCCAGAATTAGAAGATAATAGTGAGTCTCTCCTTCCATAAAAAAAAGATATTTGGAAAGAGAAAGCAGATAGACGAGGTATTATTAAACAGGAAGATGTCAGTGAATTGCAAAGAAAAACACTTAAGAAAAACGAAAATCAAGTGCCTGACATATATTGGAAACTGAATGATTCTGAAGCCAGTAAGTTTTGCTATTTTTGAGGGACATGTAGATTTTATTTTTATTTTCATTTTAAGGAAATAAAATCTGGTCATGTCATATTTGAGTGAGGACTCCTGTTCAAAGAATTATGGACTTCCTTAGAAGTCACTATGAATATAAAATTGAAGATTCAAGTCAAACAAACACAGAATATACATATTTGGATAAACATTATCTATAATAAAATTAATAATATATATATAAATTTTCATCAAGAAAGAACAGAGGGCTAGGTCAAAACATGATATTGCCTCTGGGAAAGGAGAACATGTTAAGGGATCTAAATAAAGTGTTAGGAATAATCTCCAAAGCTGCAAGCAATAGTCCCTTTATAGAGTCATTAATGGTGTTACAATTACTCTGAACAATTTTTACAATACTAGTGTTCATTCAAATAAATAACAAACTAATGGATGTGGTGACTAATTTTTTGTAAAGCACTGAGCTGTAACATTAACTTCTAAAATCAAATATTAATCCCAATTTTCATCATGTATCCATTATTAAAACATTAAAGCATTATTAAAATGCTTTGTATGCATCTTTTCTTTATCTTTTTTTGTTTGAATCTGGAACTCTTGCCCTATTCTGTCATAGTGAGTGTCTGTACAATTGGTTTAAGTGCCTTGTGTCTTTTTTTCTGCCTTTTCTTCAGAAGTGCCTCCTGTGTTCTTTACTCTGTTTCATTCTTCAGGTTTCTCATATATTGCCACCTTTTCCCTCTACATTTCTTTGATTCTCTATTAACCTCTTTCAGGGCTAAATCTTGATTATGAAGTGAATCGATGCTTGCATGTGCCAGAAACTGAGGTTGCAGATATGTTCAAGCCTAGATTTTCATTGCCTACAGTTTTAAAGGCACAACTGTTTTTGTAGGCAGTACAAGTGGGAAGCAGAATACACAGATTTAAATCCATGAGCCTTAGATACTCCAGTCTAATAATGGAATATCCTACTGGATGTGAAACCACAAAAGATAACCTGCAATATATGCTCAGATGAGAGACTGATGAGCTTTCTCATTAGACTTCTGTGCGAATTTGCACTACAGCTATGACTCTAGTACATACTTTATTTTAAAGGAAAGAAAAGTTACATTAGAAAAATGAGGCTTCAGTTGCTTCATCCTCTGTAAAACATAGCAAATCACATACATTCAATTTGGCAGTGAGATGGAAGGTTGTCGCAGGCCGCTTGGCCGCCCGGCTGGTCAAAGGCCTGCAATGTCCTCGTGTGCCCGGATCTCGCGTGTCGCAAGAGCGTGTGCAGCGACAAGGCTGTGCCTTTATATTTCGCGCGGCAGCTCCGAGGCTGTTCAAAGCCCAGGCTGGGGCTAGCAGCAGCTGATTGTGAGGATGCNGTGGTGTAAATCCAAGAGTTTATTCCCTGCCCCGGGGGGGGCAGGGGCTCACCGCAGGGACGGGAGCGACAAGACGAGTGATAAAACAACTGTTGCACCAGGTCTTTAAGGGGGGGGGAAAAAGGGGAGGAACAAGGGACAGGACAAATGGGGTACATGACGGGAGATGACAGTATCCAATAAGCAGCAGACGTAGGAGGGACATATGTAAATAAGCCAATGGGAAGAACAGAACTTCAGAACATTCCAGTTTGGTATGAATAATAAACCAACTATATGAACATCTAAACCATCTACGAGGAGAGAGGGGAGGGGGCGGTACCTAGCTGGACAGCAGCCCACGGCTGGAGACTGCCTCAACTTGCCTACCTCTCAGAGCTCACTGTCCCAAGAGGTGTCATCTACCCAATCCGAAACCCCCCCTGAAAAGGCAGGCTGAGCTGCAGTCTCGAACGCCACGGGTGACCCAGCTGGCAGCTCTACCACCGGCTGGGTGACCGCTACAGAAAGTGAGTAAAGAAGAGGCCAAAAAAGGGGTTTTAGCTAGTCCAGAGGTATACAGCAGAGAAACAGCTAGGCCAGCTCCATTTTATTGTGTTTATTAGTTAACCTATCCCTGCATATAACCAAAAGAATAACATATTTCTGGAATAAAGTAACACTTTAAACATCAGACTATTAACTGCATTTTGGTAGGGAACTCTCATTGCCTCCAATCTCATTTCCATAGCAGCTTGCAGCAACTGACAAATATCAGCAGTCAGTGCATCGTTTCCTCAGATTTCACAGCTGTACAGGGGAAGTTACTGAAGCACAGCTGTGCTTGATCAGACGTGCTTAGGGAAATCAGAAAACTCCATAAAGTGTTCTCCTAGGAAAGGCTTAAGAGAGTGAAATATTTTTGTTTATGGAGGAGTCCTTCCTCTGGTAAGCTGGAGGAGGTTTTTTTGTTCCTTTTTGCAAGTGTTTGCTTGATGGTGTTGTTAGGGTTTCTTGTTTGGTTTTTTGATCTGTTTATATTTACTGCCTGTCTCAATAAAGCCACCTATATTTCTGTTTTCAGTTTAAAATTTGGTTCAGTTGCAGAAAGAAGGTCAATGCATATTTGTGGTAGTCTGTTTTGGGTTTTTTTTTACCATTGGTCAACAAAGCAGACTAATAACAGTATTTGGCTATGAAGGTGTTAAAATCTGTTTGTAGTCTGGTAGATTAATAACTGAATGTGGTTATGTGGTCTAAATATTTCTCCTGGTGAAAAATTATCTTTATTGGTAAAAAAGTCAATCACTTTCTTTAAGGAGATGCATAAATTAAGACTTTTGCTGGAAAATAAGGTTATTTTATATCCAAAGGTATCAAAGATCTTAACTATAAGATCTAGGGAAGTAGAGGAGGAAGCTAGGCTTTTGTACAAGGTTGAACTTGTATCCTATGTTGGGTGTCCTTGATCTCCTGAAAGACAAGACAATGGATTTATGAATTTCCTTTGAAGAACTACCAACTTCAATTTGCTGCAAAGCCCAATCTTTCCAGAAATGATTGTATAAAATAGGAGATTCTTTCTAATATGTTTATTTGTCATGTTGAAGAGTTGAAACCCTTTTGATTGAAATTTATCTGTATGGCAGTTATGAAAACTTGTAAAAAGATGGGAGAAACTGTTTTCTTTCAGTACTTCTCTATGCACTGTTTTCAGTTAGTTGATGCTCTCTGTAATATATTCCATAAAAGATGTGTTAGAATTTCTAAATGAAAGGTTGATAGTGTTATCACATATGGATTGTAGTGACTGATTTACAGATATATTTTGTGTTTATATCTCTAAGGGTGGGGGGGGGCTTGTTTTGTTGGTTTTTTTAGTATATCTAGCTATTTATAAGGAATTAAGCTTTTAGATACTTTTTAGTATCTCCCTAGGCTTTGTTTGTATATATAACTGGAAAAATCTGCTTTTAGTCTCCTCTGTTTGTTGAGGAGATTAACCTCCTTGGTAAAAGGAGATAAAGCAGGGGCCTAAGGAGCTGGAGATTGCTTACATACAGTTGTAGCCATTTCCTTTAGTAAATGTGTTTGAAGTTACACCTCAGTTATATAGTGTAACACGAGGTATATGTTTTTTCTGGAGATGTATGAGACGTGTTCTCTTCCCACGTTGGTATGAACCCCTTTAACTGCGGAGTACTAACAGCCCTAAATATAGCTGTTGCCTGGAAACCCAATTACACCCAGGTAACATAGCAGGAAACCTAAATTCTATCTGACTTTAGTGTAATTATGTCTACCCTGTGCATGTGAAAGATGCTGGTGCTTAAAGTGTGTAATGTCTGTTGTATGTGTACTTTCAATGTATACTTCCTTATTGTGTGAGTAAATTTTAATAACTGTACACTTAGTCTCCATCCACTTACAACATCCTTGTTGAAACATCTTATTTCTGTATTTGATTTGTGTTTCTTGTAATAGTAGTTATTTTCCATTATATTTTTTGAAGAAGTGCTATTCTTCGCTTTCTTCTGACACTCAAGATATTTATGCTTTGCACTTTTTCCCTTGAAGCAGAAAAGGCTTGAAGATGTATTTGTAGTTGTTTAGAGGGCAAGGTGTGAAATAATTGAAACAATGCAAGGATTCTTCCTGCCTCAGCATTTCTCTTATGTGACCTTTAATAAGGAAGTGTTCTCCTTTGCTGTAGAACCTTGCCTAGAAACTGTTATAGAATGACAGGACATAATTATTACTTAATACAGTCTGTGACTTGAACATAATCATTAAAAAAAAAGAAAAAAGTTACTGTTTTACTGGTTCATGATGGAAAATGTTTTTTATCTAGTCTTTTGTGTGCTCTTTAAATAAACTACTTAGCATGTTCATTAGAATAAGCTGTCTAAAGTTTTCTTTCTGCTTATTAATCAGCTTTTATATATTTATTTAGCACTTACAGAAGCTTAACAAGTCTTCTTGCTTGTCTTGTTTTCTGGGGTAGGCAACGAGTGACTTTAATATCTTGATATCTTTTGTCTATTAAGTGGCTGATATCTTCAGCAAAGAGGATTTTGCTGGTTGAATTGTAATATACTTGCTTTATCTATAGTAAAAACAATAAGCATGGAGACCACACACTTAAAAAGTTTGATTGATAATTCAGTTGAAAACAAGCATGGATACTGCGTCATAAGCATAGCTAGACTGAATGCCTTTCAGAATTTTTTGTAGTGCAGTTTCATGGTATTTTTAGTAACTCCAAAACTTTTGCTGTTAAGTCTGGAATATGGTCTGGCCTATTCAGGTTGCATTCTCTCTTGCAAGGTAAATACATGGCTTATTTTCTGAAATTGTTAATATAACTGCATAATGTATTTTTTGATGGGATACGTGTGGTTTTGCTGTGCTTTGGTTTTGTTTTTTCCCCAGTGTGCTAGGCCTGTACAGAGTACAAACAACTGGTTTATGAAATAGAGACCTACAAACTAAGGGGAAAGCTTGAAATTTTTTTGTTAGTTTGCCACTTTTAAGCTACCAAAACTTGAACAAAAGTATTAGGACTATTTAACCTATAATAAGTTTGAATTCCTATGTTAGTCATAACTGCTTGTTGAAGATCATTAGGGATGCTCTAGATTTGGACCTAACTAATACACTGAAGGTGGAATTGAATGAGCTTAATATTTGAGTTCCTGGGGTAGTGTTTTCAATACTTGAGAGTTAAGCTTGCATACAGTATTGTGAATGCCCTCTAGAGCTGCTGCAAAAGCTCCAAGAAGCCTTTTATTTTTTGGTATAATTGATAGAAATGAAGAGTTCATTTTTGCCAAAGAAATTTAATCCACCTTTTTTTAAAAGAACATTTTCATATGGAGTTGCTCCCTTAAGACTTCACTTCCTGTTTACTTATTTCAGTAAATACTGATTTTTGAAAAGTGTTATGAATTTACTGGCTGTGCTACTTTACAGACTACTTAACAAGCTGAAAATTTTAGATTTTTTTTCTTTGTGCTAGACCCTTCTGAAAACATGCCCTGATACTAATTGCCTTTCAGAAAATATTGCTTTAGTAATTTCATCTGCACTTTTGGCTGTCTTCATCACTGCTTTAATTTGATTTGGGTCAAAATCTTTTTTTCTCTTCTAAAATACTGCATTAGGGTTTTTCTTGGGAGTTTTTTTTATCTATTTAATGTGGGTCTTGAAGCAGGGGATGAAAACATCTCTTTCAAGGCAGTCATATCAACACATCAAAAACAGCAGCAAAGGAAAGCACTCTAGTGTTTTTTCTCTATATAACCCATATGCTATCAAGATGCATTTGAAGTATATGTGCTATCCTATGGAAACTCAAATTTTCTCAGTATTGACAAAGCTTTACAGCTATGTTTGATTCAAAAGCCTGACTGTTCTTACACAGTGCTAGCTAGGGTGGCATGCTGTTTATCTAGGGGGAAATCCCTTCTTACGGAAAAATAAACATTATGTTTGGCACAGCAGGTCCCTTGGTATTAGTAAGGTTGAAGCTCTCTACTAAGGCAGCAATGAAGCTGGTGAGGTAGAGTTTTCCAGGGCCTCTGTGGCACTGTCTTTCTTTCATTTTTCTCATGTTGTTAATCCCAGACTGCTGGTCCTGTGCTCTGTGCCTGCAAACCCTGATAGTATTGTTGTGGCAGGTTCATGAGGCAAGTGACTGCTACTGATATGAAATTCATCCTTCTCCTCTGTAGTTGTTTTTTTTTGTGTTTTGTAGATTTGAGTTTGTACTATTTAGTGCAGATGAGATTGGACTGTTAAAGATCAATGACTCAAAACACTTGCCCATCTGTGGAGGTGTCACAGTATTTTGCTGAGGACAGGTTTCCACCCCTGGAGGGAGGAGGTGAGATTTTGGTTGTGTAATGGACAGTCTGCATAAGATAGAGGGTGAAGCTACAAGCCAGGCTTTGAGGCATTTAAGAGGCAACTTCTGCAAGGTTAGATGGTCCCTCTTATCATGCTTATTGCCCTCCCTTCATGCGTTTTTTGACTTTGCATTTATGCAACCTTTTTCAGGTTTATTTTAAACGTATGATTTTCTTTTAGTTGATTTCCTGTTCCTTTAACACAGACATGCTCTTATTGTTTGCTAATTCACAGCACTTTATAAAGCAAAAGTGGTTACTAGAGTATGAAAGAATAACCTTAATGATTAAAAATACTGATCAGTTGGACAAACAAAAGCAAAGCAGTTAAACATATTTAGACATAGGAGCTATCCAAGTTTGCCACATATGTCTTCTGGGAAATAATGGTTTCTTGAGAGACTATCAGAAGAAAATATTAACAGGAAAATGAAGCACAGAAAATTGAATTATAGGTTAATGCTCTTCAATTGAAACAAGAGCTGGAAGATCTACTGATTAGATAGAATTGTGACTTCAAGGATGAGCTTTAGAAGAAATATGGGAAGTTTAAAAGGGATATTGGAAAGACAGCCTCCATGATCTGCAGTGTGTTGCATAACTAAACATTTAGTATGTGAAGTACAGGATATTATTTTCTAAAACATTAAACGTTTCAGAAAAAAAAAAATCCTTATTAACCTTTTAGAATTGCTTGGAAGCTACGCCCAATATGTAGAAGCTTATATGAAGCATCTGACAATAAATCTCTGGAAACAGCCCTACAGTATTGGTTAATAATACTGTATACTAATTTGATTGTCCATTGGTATGTTCATTAGCACTTATTTCCAGATAGGGAAAGTAAGAATTTAATTTTTTCCCTATTCATATATAAATAGTGGAGCATGTACCTGTAATTGGCCACTATTGAAATGTATTAAATGCACAGTGTTTTCTTATACATCTCATTCTACTGGATTGTTTCCTTCCCCTGTGATTTTTACTCCAAACTCTTCTTACTAAATATTCACCTGAAACTATGAAGCAAGACATTTCTGGTGGAGACAGCATGCATTAAGTTATTATTATTAATCATATTTAGAGGCTGGAGGTAGATGTCTAGAAAAATAAAAATTAAGTCTTGTCATGACTGTTTTGGCATCAAGAAATTTTATTGTTTTTACTTCTCAGTCAGTGGGGAGAAAGGAATGTTACTTTAAAGGACTGCTTTTAGCACCTAAGTTAATATGCTACACTGCTTCAATTGGAAGATCAAATATAAAGGTATAAATATTTTTTAAATAATGCATTAAAAATTCACTGAATCCAATAAGGAACTGCTTCCTATATCTGTTTTCATGTGGCTCCCATAAGGGGAGTAATACAGCCTCAAATTACTCCAAAAAGGGGAGAGACTTGTTAGTATATAACACTATATTTATATATAGGCTGGTTTGCATATGTTACTTAAACACTCTGTTCTTCTGGAAATCTCAGCATTATGGAAATAGTCAACATTTGAAGAAGCTTTAGGGTCTACGTTTAGGTAGATTCCCCCACTTCTTTAAACTAGTTTCTGTGCAAGGATGTCCTTAAGCAGTTAGGTCCCTTTAAAATGTATTGTTAAAGGAAGTTGATTTCTCTTAGTCTACTTCTATCATCTATCCTAAAATGACTGTGCTGTCATTCTTTAGGATTAATCAATAGGTACCTTATAGACTTGTAAAGGGGTACTTTTTTGCTGGATGAAATTTTGCTAGAATGAAATATGACTCTTGCAAGCACTTGTAGGTCAGGGGTTTTTTCCCCTGTGCTGAAAATGAAAAAAAGAATAAATCTAAAATTTATATTCTCTTCACGCAGTACAGCAGGTTTGCATTTCTGGCCTCTCTCTTTCCTTGCTTAAAATTTTTATGAATACCCTTAGAAAATGTCTGAATCTTAGTCTACATATAGGATTTAATTTAGTTATCTGGGTGATGCCAGACTTTTGTTGAC
This sequence comes from Orthonyx spaldingii, assembly GCA_013397795.1. Lineage (NCBI taxonomy): Eukaryota > Metazoa > Chordata > Aves > Passeriformes > Orthonychidae > Orthonyx > Orthonyx spaldingii. The sequence continues at coordinate 415,462 of VZTJ01001260.1, forward strand.
ATCTGATTTTCTTCTGGTATTTGTGCTTTGAGAAGTATTATTTTGGGATGTTATGTTTATGCCTATATTGGTAAATTAAATAAGTCTGTGGGTATGTCAAAAGTACAGCTGTACTGTGTCAGCTAGCCTTAATGCCAGAACACTAAACTCTTAGTCTTTAAAAATATAATTACTGTTTCTAAATTGGCATTTGGGAGTAGTTTCTGAACATTGATGATCCCTGAATTATCCCCAAGAATAGTTTGAGAGAGCATTGTTTAGTCCAGGCCAAAAACCATGCCAGACAGGACTGTTGTAACAATTAAAAGGATAATTGAATTCCAATGCTGTGGAACACTTCCTAGTACTTCTAATGAAATAGTACATCTCTTGCCAACATAATAAGCTAAAAAGTGCTTTGGTTTCTTACATTTCAATGTGTGAGTTAACTTTAGAATTGCCACTTAGGGGGCACACAAGAACTGCCTTAATAGGGTAACATGTAATAAGTTTAAACTGTAGACAAAATATTTGACACAGCCTTGAACAGTTTGGTAGTTCACTTGTGTGGCAAATGAACTCATGATTTTGTAAAATAGCATGTTTACTTTGTTTTCCTTTGTCTTTCATTTGCTTTCTGTTAATGTTTTGTTTCACTGTCTTAGCTGCTGGATAAGACTATTTCAAATGTCAGAGTGCTAAGAGTTGGAGAAAAGCGCCTTTAGATTCAGGATTAACCAATGGAGAAGGTACTGCAGATATAATCTTCGTACGTATTGGTCTCCCACACCTTTTGTTGAGGCTATAGGTCTTTTGAGCATTTTCAGAAGGAGCAGAAACTGAAATCGGAACTTCTGGCTGTCAGCTACCAACATATGACAACATACATTCTCTGTAAAATAGTGATCAATTATGTTTTCCCACTGCTGTACAAATTTCAAGTGTTTATATAACATGCATTCATGTTCAGCCCTTAAATGCTCATCACTGTTTCTTGAGCACCTAATTGGTGCAATTATAGGAAGAATTTTATAGCAAATAGTCAGCTGCTGTAACTGATACACTGCTGTCATAAGGAATTTGTTAAAAAATAGAAAATGTTAACCTTGCTGTGGGACTTTGTCTTCACCTGTTTGTACCACAGAAGCTTGTCATCCCTGCTCTCCATATTATATATACATTAGGTTTTCTGTTTCTAAGGGGAAAACATGAGATTTTTGCCTTGAATTTTTCTGCATATTTGATACACCTTAGAGTCCCAAAATTTCTGTGAAGAGCTGATAAACAAGAATGGTTTAAAACCAATATGGGCTGATAAATATACGGCTTTCAATTAGCTCTTCAGTGGTTCATCCACTAGGAGAGGCATAATATTTAGCAGGAGAGTAGATTTATACTGCAATGAAAACCTCAGCCACCAATATAGTTTTCTAACAAAGGGTATCTGAAGTGATAAAGAACCACTTGGGAAAAAAAAAATCTGTTTAAGAAAGGCAGGAGAGAAAGGAAAGATTTGGGTATGGTTTTATGAATGGTTTAAATACACTGTTACAAGATGCAGTCAATCACATTTCCAGTGTCAGCACCAGCACTCCTTGCTCTGACTGTAAGCTAGCTGCGTAAAATAAACAAAGCTTGAGCTGTTTCTCTTCACCAAAAGCAATTGTACAAGAGATAGTACTAGGAACCTCCTTTGCACAAGCAAGGACATTTGGAGAAATTAGAGCATCAGTGAGCTGGAGGAGAAAGCTGGGGGACTCTGTTTGCAACAGCAATGCTAATTGGTTTGTGAAACTGCACTTTTTGGCATTGCTTTGAAAAATGTAGAATCTGCCAGAAACAAACTGCTGCAGAGCTTTTTTTTTTTTTTTTTTTCCTTTTTTTAAATAAAGCAAAGAAAACAAACCAAAAAAGCCCCTCAGCCACTTAGAAAAAGTTATTTTGCGTGTACAGAACAAGCTGTATATCTGGAGCAAGAGATCTCTATTACAGACTTACGTATGTACTTGTCATGTATCAGCATTTCCCTGGTTGCTGTCAAGATGTTTTTAATCTTAAAGTGGATGTCTTGACCTCAGGATGCTTGTCTTCTGTATTCCAAATGCATAGACATTGCCTAACCACAGCTGACCTCCTCTCCAGAGGCTGATAGAAAGGTGAGGGAAAGGAAAGAATTCTTAGAAAACAAGCAGATCTGTTTGACACCCAGGATTCACAGCACAATACTACATGAAAGCTACATCAAGAGACTACCTGAAAGGAGTATTCAAGAAGATATTCACAGCAAGGGTCTGGAGCAATAACTTCTAACCTATCCCCTCAAAGGAGTTGTAGTGTTGCATCAACATCCTGTGGAGAAGTATAGAAACAGTCCAGACAAATTGCTTCAGGACTTTTGCATTTAAAACACCTTATATGCAACTACAGGGGATAAATGCCCAGTTATTTTGCAGGTGGTGGGTTTTTATTTAGCAGAATTGGGCTGTCATTAGGATGCTTGAAATTCAACAAGCAGGGAAAAGATGACAAAGGAAATGATAACTTTCAGCATTGTTGTTTTGAAACTTTAAAATGCATGCAGTACTGAAACAGTAAGTTGTTGCATATTGGCAAGTAGTACTACAGTTTATTACTGTATATTCTGTTTAAAACATGTTGGCAGTTTCATAGTCAGACTTGGCAGTAAGATATTCCACACTTCAGGTGAAGCCATCATTTTGTCAGAGTATAACATAATGATTTAAGGAGTTATGACATTCAACATCACTGATTGTGAGATCACGTTAATAATTCTCTTTATGTCATGGTAGGAAATTTGTTAACTTTATTAATACCTTATCTTGCACATCCGTCCTGATGAGCTGACATTTTGTGCAAAGTAATTCATTGAAATTCCCCATTTTCACTTTTTTCCCTTCTGGTTGTATTAGGTATAAAGCCTAAAATCATACTTATAACAGTGGAGGTTGGCTAAATGGGAACTGCCTTTAAGATTCTGTTCATTTGTGCCTTAATAGCATACTGTTTCTTTCAGGTAACTCTATTTCTTTTTCCAGCAGTCAGTAGATGAGGATAAATAGACTGAAACCCCAACAGAATAAATGATATTCAAATGAAATAATCCTGTGTCAGAAGAATGAAGGGTAATGTCTTGATTTATAATGTGAATTCCTTCTGTTGGAGAGTGTGAGGTAACAGAAATATATATTTGATAGGCCAAGCTGTCTTTAATTTGTAGTGGTGTCATGGCTATCCCCAGCCAGCAACCAAGCACCATGCAGGTGCTCAGCCAGGATGGGGTAGAGAATAGGAAAAGCAAATGAATATCTCAAACCACGAGTTAAGACAGTTTAATAGGGAAAGCAAAAGCCACATGTACACAAGCAAAGCAAAATAAGGAATTAATTCATCACTTCCCATAGGCAGGCAGGTGTTCAGACACCTCCAGGAGAGAAGGGCTCCATCACATGTAGCAATGGTGACTTGTGAAGAAAAGTGTCCTCACGTCAAACATCCCCCTGTCCATTTCCCTATTCTCCCCCCAGCTTTATAAACTGAGCATGATGCCCTATCATATGGAATATCTCTTTGGTCAGTTGGTGTCACCTGTCCCAGCTGTGTCCCCTTCCACCTCCTTGTGCACCTCCAGCCCCCTTGCCAGTGTGGCAGTGCTAAAAGCAGAAAAAGCCTTGGCACTGTGTAAGCCTGCTCAGCAAAAACAAAACATCCCTATCAACACTGTTTCCAGCACAAACCCAAGACACAGCCCTGTACTAGCTATGGTGAAGAAAATTAACTCTACCCCAGCTAAAACAAGGACAAATTGCTAGCTTTAGGCTCACTCAGACTTATTCTCTAGTATGCAAGGGTGTGACAGTGGTTTTGCCTAGACATGCATTATCTAACAACCCCATGTGGAACAGGTCGTATAAGTTATATAGACTACTTTATCATCAATTTGAAATAACTAAGAAGACATTCATATTTCATTTTTTGGGTAATTAAGCATAATTAGGGTATTACTTCAATAAGATAAAACTAAGTGTCCATTTCTTTCATTACAATTTTGGGCTTTGTTAAGGAATAAAAGAGAACACAGAATAGTATTCTGTACACATCAACCTGTTAAAACACATTGACTCTCCTTCAGCCATTGGTTCTTCATGGGATGTAGAGTGGGTGGGAAACGGATGGGGAGTTGGAGGCACTTTCATGTAGGATAGAGTTTGACTGAAGTTTAATATAATACTTGATCCAATTTAAGCCTTCAGATTTATCATGTGTTGTGCTACTGTACCTGAAGCAGTTTCTGGTTCCATTAAGAGCACAGATCCTGTGCCGTTTTTCAGGGAGCAGAGGGTATATGGTGAATATATCTTGCTGGTTACAACAGCTCTTGCAAGAGGAAAAAAGTATCTCATCTTTGAAGCTTATAACAGTAAGATTTTTCTGCATGCTAGTCTTGTCAGTTTTTCCCCTCTGCAGTAAGAAATGAGTTTGGAGGAAATTATCCTTACTGTAGAGACCCAAACAAGTATGTCTAAGTGGTAAAGAAGTGAAGCAAAAAGAAAGTGTGACAGATGAATATCTCTTAAGTTGAAACATTTTGGCCTTTCCTCATACTACAATATTGCATTGTAACTGCAAGTGCTACAAGTCATACTGCAAGCATGACGAGTGAGGCCACCCAAAACGTGGCTCTGCAGTTGAAGGGACTCTAGAGCTTTGTGTTCTTATAGAATGAAAGTTATTCACAGTATGTAGAAAATACAAAAAATTGATTCAGTCATTCTTTCTTTCTGTTTTGTTTTTTGAAGATTTCTCCCATGATAAATGAATCCAGTACGTTAATTTCTTCTTGCAACAGAGTTCCAGTGTTCTGTGCTTTGCCTGTAACATCTTTTTGTAGTATTAGAACTAACTTTGAAAAAAAAGCAATTTGCTTTCCTGTATTCTATATAACCCAGTGGGAGTAAAATCCCTACCGGTATTACTGAATGCTTGTAATGCAGTAGGTGGAGGGGGATCATGGAGAAAAAGCAAACTGTCTGCTACCAGAGGCTGGAGAGAATGCAGGAAGCCTGCCTTTGAGAAACCTGCCTTTGAGAAGCCTTTACTAATTCTTACTACAGTTACCAGTCCATATGTTAATTGCCAACTCAACAGCAGGAGGAAGCAGATGCAAGGCCAGGAACAGGCTTTGTCAAGCTGCAGACCTTGCTAGGATGGCTGGTTGCTGTCTTCTTAGATGCGGGTAAAGGAGATGGTCTGCAGGCTTAGCAGCCTTTCTCTTTTTTTATTTTAAACAAAAAGAAAAAAAAAAAATCTAAATACACTGTAATCTGCAGGTTGTAAATTTTGTCACGTATGTCAATTCTTTTTCTATTCAGACTACCGTTGCTGAACAAAAAATTCTGGTGTGCAAGTGGTTTGACATGTTAAGTTGCAAGGCCAACAGGAATTGAATTCTCAACAGTATTGAAATTATTACCTATCACAGAATTGTCCTTAGCCAGACTGGCCTCTCTTGTAATATCTGTCAGGGAGTTATTTTGTCCCTGAAGGTGAGAGTGGAAATCTTCCTTAAGACAGAATTAGCATTAAGTCTGCACATACAGGAATATATTCTGTTGTGTCACAGAATCAATTAGGTTGGAAAAGACCTCTGAGATCAAGGCCAACCTATGACCAAACATCACCTTGTCAACTGGATCAATGCATTAAGTACTACATCCAGTCTTTCCTTAACCACTTCCAGGGATGGTGAATCCACCACCTCCCTGGACAGACCAATCCAATGCCCAATCACCGTTTCTGTGAAGAATTTCTTCCTAATGTTCAACCTGAACCTCCCCTGGCGCAGCTTAAGACTCTGTCCTCTTGTCCTGTCTCTGGTTACCTGGGAGAAGAGACCAACCCCCATCTGGCTACACCCTCCTTTCAGGCAGTTGTAGAGAGTGATAAAATATCCTGAAGCCTCCTTTTCTCCAGGCTAAACAACTCCAGCTCCCTCAGCTGCTCCAAACCCTCCACCAGCTTTACTGCCCTTCTCTGGACATGCTTCAGCACCTCAACAATCTTCCTAAATTAAGGGACCCAAAACCGAACACAGAATTCGACATGGAGCCTCGCTAGTACAGGGAGATGACCACTGCCTTTATCCTCCTGGCCACACTATTGCTGATACAGGCCTGGATGCTGTTGGTCTTCTTGGCCACCTGGGAACACACTGGTTCATGTGTCCAGTAAATGTGCAATCTGTCTTCCTGAAATTCTGCAGTTTAAGTAATGACTCTGACCTTTTCTCGTTATTTTTGCTGAATTATGCTTGGAAGTAAATTAATTTTGTTTCTGATTAGGTTTTTTTTGTCTTTCCATTCTTATCCAGTAAGAATGTCTTTCCTATTCTCTACCCCAAAGCTGATACATGATAAAAAACAAAATTCAATGTCAAAGAATGTTGTGGTATCAGTCTGATAAGGTGATGTAAATAGATTTGAACAAATTAACAGGACAATAACAAATAGATAGGAAAATAAAATATGCCAGCTGGCACTTCAGACCAGCACTGAAGGATCTGAGAATCAAAGGTAATCATACAACAAATTTAAGATCATCAGCGAAGAGGTGCACTTGGCTGTCTCCTGGAATCAACTTTTTAAAGTTCTGAAATAGTTAGCTAACTGGAGAAAGCAGCAGTAGCTTTGTAAAAATCATATTATACATTTATAGGCTTTATAAATACTGGGAGACTGCATTGGTGATTTACTTTGTGGAGTGGGTTTTACCTCTTTAAACTTAATGTGGATGTGAATTTACCACAACAAAGGGGGGAAAGAAAAAAACTGAAGGCAGTAAAATATCAAATTCTATAAGGTACTAAAACACCTTAGTGATGCCTACTTTTCCTGGTATGATGTGGCTGTCCTGGGCAACCAAGGACAACCAAATTGCTTGTCTCTTATACAAATTCCTTCCCTACTCCCATTCAGAGCATGGCTGAATTTGAATCTGGATTTGATATTGTAGTGGTTTGAGTTCGTTCATTTGAGTTTTTTGGCTAAACGCCAGCACACTTACCAGATTTTATTTAATTTTGCTGTGAGATAAGGATTAGGAGTAGGTAAAGCAGGCTCAAACTTTAAAGAATATAAAGAAAGTTTATTAACAGACTTAAAAGGAAGAAAAAAAAATTAAGAACCAGAACAAACCCGTCAGAACACTTTTGCTCTTCCCACTTCTCCATTTTTTTCAATGACAATACAAAAAACAACACTTTGACTTTCAGTCAGTTTACCACTTTTAAATTAGTCTTTCTTCAGTCATTTAGGGAGAGGAGGTTTTTTTTGTTTTACCATGTTGACTTCTCCACAAGAAATACAGTTCTTATGGTTTTTAGCTTCACAATTAGCAGCCGCCCAGGAGAAAAAGATCTTTGCTTGTTGTGGAACGTCCCT
>VZTJ01001260.1:423431-526081 GCA_013397795.1 Orthonyx spaldingii
GAGGGAGCCGGCCCGGCACTGCCCGCTGTAGTTAAAATGTTTTGCCCAGCAGCCGGAGATCTCAGGCTGGGTCCTCCCCCACGTTCAGCTGCACTAGTGCTGCAAACTCCCTTCCAAACCTCCCCCCCCTCCCCGCTCTGAGGAGGGGAGGGGGGGGAAAGGGCAAGGGCCCAGCCTTACCAGAGAGAGAAGCACAGGACTTGCTTCCCTCGCAGCAACAGGACAGGAAAAGAGGGGTTTTTTTCAGGTGTATCTCTCTTAAATATGGTTTTTTCCCTGGAGGCGGAACAACTTTTAATTGGATTATACACCTATCAATACTCAAAACTAGCTGGTTACTGGCTCTGTTTCCCAGGAAGCAAGGTGCACTACTTCCTGCACCATAGGTCACTTGAAAGACTGACCCTTCCTGGGTAAACCCACGACAGATATTTATGTGTTTCATGTTGTTTAAATGTTACCTATGAAGGAAGGTACTGTTTCTAACTGAATTTGCCTGATGCTCACCAATCTTCCTTTGGTAACTTTTTGTCTTTATGGTAATGGGGGCTAGGGAGTGGGGGAATGTTATTTTGACTTCAACATTTCAGATTTTGCTCAGTTCTTAGGTTTAAGAAGAAATCTGCAAATCTGGTAGAAGAACTATTATTCGCTAGTTATGGTGCATCAAACAAAAATCTGAGAATGTGTATTGTGTTACAAAGTGGAAAAGAAAGCAAAAAGATCAAGAAAAGAGTGTTAATTAGAAGAATAGGCACAGGGACACTTAAACTTTGTGTTTCTTAGTGAGTGATTTCTCTGTGCTTAGCATATAAAACTTTTTGGTTTCAGTTTAGGTTATTATTCTTGAAAGTCTTTATAAAAAGAACTTCCTTTAAAAAATAAGTCAGAAATTATTGGGAAGCTGTGTTTCTGTCATATTTTTGGTCTTACCATACATCTGTAAGGAAGTTCTATGTACAGGAGGAATAGTTCAATGAAGGTAGTTAAATTGTCTCAATAACTTGAGAATAATCCAGAGAGGATCAGTATAAGAGAGGTCAGCATTTTCCTAAACTTACTTCCTTGAGTTTCTGCTTGTCATGGGTTCTTTGACTTAATGTAGATGGTTCAGACTGTAATTGGGATGTCATTGTACTCTACTCTTGTGGAAATCCGTAAGTCTAACAAAAATTCTTAGTTTTGCGGTCTTGAACTCTACAAAAATCTTTCCTGAGCATCATGCAGGAACTGCCTTCTCAAATCCACTTCAGATGTTTCTTTATCAGGTATCTAGACATCTGTTGCAACATAGTGCCACAGCCATACCCAGTCATTGTGAACACAAGCAGCATCTGAAAAAAAATTTGGAGGATGTTTAGTGTATTTGGAATGCATTCAGAAAATGTTCAGATACTCTTCTCATAAGATGATGCCTTTTATATCTCTTGTTATACCTCTTATTCCAACCACTAAGGGAAAGAAACATGCTCCATATTGCCTTGTTTTGACACTGCAGCTTTAATATACTAAAGTTTGACAAGTCTCTGAAATTAAATTGTTACTGATATCTGGTCATAAGATTTTGTCTCTGAAATTAAATTATTATTGATATCCAGTCCTAAAACAATCCTTGAGCAATTCAGTTGAAAACTGTGTGCAGTGCAGCTTTTTGAACATGCCCTATACTTGCAGTGAAGTTATAGGTTTATCCATAGAAAACTTTTGAGGAAATATTTATGACATAATACACGTTTATACTCTTGCAAACATGTTAGTACAGCAGATTTCTGCCACTTGGTTATGTAATGCATGAACAGTGCCCTCATTACCAGCTCAAACAGGGAAATTAAAGTATTTGACAATGGACTGCTCTTTCTAGTACAAGCATTGTGAAATACCTTGTGACAGGAGTAATGCAAATTTCAATTGCAATAGAGGGTTGTGAGTTCTAGCCCTTCATTTTGGCTAGGCAGTGACTAAAACTTCCCTTAGTCTGCTCATTTGAATAGCTTTAAGCCTCCTGATTACTCCTGTAAGTTACTACTTACTTTATTAAATATAAGAACTTATTTTTGTCTACTTTATATTCATAGTTCAACAAAACTTCTGTGTCCTGAGATGAAGGTAAATTTATGAAATATTTAGGCATTATAGTAAGAAAAGCTGCTCAGGTACACAAGCCAGAAATGTTTCTCAAGTAGAAAAGAACCAGGTCATTGCTTTATATTTTTTAGTCTAAGAAGCGCTTTTATAGTCTGAGAGAGGGAGAAGGAAGAGAGGAAAACAATGTTTATTGAATAGTGAAGGAAATACTTCTCTTCTTGTTTTGTGGGAGGAAATTCTTAACTTTTGAATTGAGCAATTTACCTTTCCAGCTGGTAAGTTGAACTGTTTTTCAGAGTTGTTATGTTCTGTTTGGTACAGAGAGAGAAAATGGAATTCTGTTGATAAAATAAGAAATAAAAACCATTGTATTATAGAAGGGAAAGACAGCAGAAGAAAACATTCCTTCACAATAGTCATCAATTTAATTTGATGTACAGTCATTTCATGTGACTGTGTATTAAACTTGAAGATAATTTGAAGTACAGTTTAGGCAAAATGAATTAAATAGTTAAAAAAAGAAGGTAAAAAGCTACACAGTAAAGGCTAATATTAATGGACTTTGAAAGGGAGAAAAGGTAAATATTATTTGGTTAATGGGGAAAAATGATATGTAGTTACAAAAACAGATTAACAGCAGGTTGTGGTTACAAACAAAAACCTCAACTACAAGAAATGAAAAAACACACATACACTCCTCCCAAAAGACAGAATGTCTTATGCAGAGCAACAAGATTAGGTGAGGCAGATGGTCAGCTTTGTCATCTACATATTATCTCCTAGGAATATCATTATTAAAAATGTTGTTTTATTGACTGTGATTCTATCTTTTGACAACATCTTGAACTTGTAATATGGTCAAAATAGTAGCATCTAACACTCAATTTTTTTCCAGTCTGTGTATTGGCAGTAAACAGCCAAATATCTCTGATATGCCATATGAAAGAAAAAAGATATGTGGAAATTAGTCAGATGAAAGTCCAATATGGTGATGCCTGAATGCTGATTGCACAAATGATACTAACTAGTTTGTTATACTTGTGGCACTCACTTGATGCTCATTCAACACATATTAAAGCAACTTCAAGGTATTTTCTTGTTCAGGTCTTAACTATCTAGTTAGACACGACTTAACAGTGTCCAGATCTTCATGTTGGCTCTCAGATGAATTACACTTGATAGATTACTTGTTCCTATAATCTATATTATTATAGTATTATAATATTACTATAATAATAGGATAGCTGCATATTAATAGCATTATTATAATAACTAATTGTAATATAATTAATATTGTTATCATAATGTTATTAACTTAGTATTATTGTCTAACATAAAGCTAGATTATTAATCCTCCCCAAAAATTTTAAGTGATAAATATTTATTTGTATGTTTCACTACTATTACTACTTGTATGGAACTCTTTGGATAAGCTCAGGCATGCAAATAAAATATTCTGAGGTGACAATAAGCTCAGTGACAACTACCTGTGTGCGTGCTATGACAACATAGATGTTGCAAAACTACACAAGCTAACTTAGCTTACGTTCTGAAAAAGGACTACTAACCCAGATTTCTTTCAACAGAAATGCATCTATTTAACATGAGAGAGTTAATTTATTGTGTTTGAACTCATAATTATATTGCCAAAAAAGAGGAAACATGACAATTCCTTTCTGAGACAGTTACTTATGTATACAACATGTTGAAATCTCCAAATACTTTTATATCTTCAAAGTGTAAAGAATAATGTATTGTAGAACTAGATAGGGAAAAACAGATAAATCTAGAAATCTTACTCATACTTATCAGATTACAGAAAAAAAATATTTTTTTTTCCAAATTTGAAAAGAAAAAGTTTAAGTTTTAGTTTAGAATCTATTTTTCTAACCTTTATTCTTTTGATTAGTTCAGGTTTTTTTAGACAATTCTTGGTCACACTAATGTAACTTATTACTCAGAAGAAGCATTACTTTGATACAACTATATATTATATCATTATTAAGCACAGAATATGTTTAGGATACAGAATTCTTGCATTGTTTTAGGTTCAATAGCTTTCCTACTAACTATGGAAAAGGATGATCTTTAGTTATATCACAAATATGTTAGCATGTATGTGTCCCACTTACCTTTACAAATCATGGCTCTATAACAAATGAAGTATGGACAGTAGCTTGAGATTTGAATATGAAGGAAAATTTCTAATTTTAGTGCTGGTATTCCTCAATTATTGACCTCTTGAGCATTATTATTTAAAAAAAAAAAATTCTTGGGAGTTTTTTAATCTCTGAATACCTAATTATTCACCAAGGATACATGTTTGTCCTTGGGCGGGTAGTTCATAGAATATTTTTCCTTAGAAAATCATATTAATTCGCCAAAAGGTGAAATGGCAAAATGAAAACTGAATACTTGCCCTGCTGGTGAAACTGGAGCCACTGAAAAGAATGTTGCAAGAAGATCATGAACACTCTCTTTGCAAAAAAACACAAAAAAAACCCAAACCCACCAACCAAAACTCCAAAAACCCCCACAAAGGAAAAACCCAAATATCAGATGTTATCAGCTGAAAGATCAAATTAATAATACATAAGATCTTAATATTACGAAAGGAAGGAAAAAAAAAAAAAAAGATACTTTGATAGCTTATAGATGTCATTGATCCTGTCCAGAACTGATTTTAAACTTTAAGGTTTGAGCACTGATGCAACTTACAATTCTCTGATGTTTTTATTGCATCAGAGCTTTGCTAGCGTTCTGGGTGACTGGATGCAGAATAAAATGTGATGTCACTGAACTGAGGAAGATTATGCATGTAAGAATTAAAAATGTTGAAAGTGAATTTACTGGGGAAAACAAGAGGATGCAGAATTTATGAGGAAATATATTAAAGCAGGAATTAAAAAATTGCACAAGTATAGGATGTCAAACAAAAGTTCAGGGGATAGCTATTTCAAAAAGCTCAATAATGGACCTCTAGCTGAGCCATAACCCAGGGATCTCCTCCACTTCTGGTGAAAAAAGTAAATACTATATTCTGGTATAAGTGAATCTACATTCTGTGAGGTCTTTTGAAGTAATCCTTCTCTACCAAATATTAGAAGGATCTTGGCTTCTGTCCAGTTCTGAACTTTGCACAGCACAACTGGAGAAAGCCCTGAGGGGATAATAAGGGTGATCATAAATACAGATCAACTAAACATGGCTTACAACAAAAGTATGATTCAACTCATGTTATTCTGTTTAAGATGGTAGTGTTAAATATGTAAAACACTATTGCAAAGGGAACTGGAATAATTTTTTTCCATGTCCATGAGAAGATAAAAGATAATTAATTCATGAAATGGTAAGAAAGATTAAGGTTAGATATTTTATTTTTTTTCAAAATGCTTAAGTAGGTAAGCATTGAAATGGATTGCCTGGATACAGCTTCTCACTGTGGAGGACAAGTAGATAAGCAGGTCACAGAAATTATGTAGATAAAATGATGCCTTAATGTAAGGAAATAGACTTATATGATAATGCAACATGTCTTTAAACTCTGTAATTTCATGGTAAATGAGGAATAAGTATGTCAGTACTTTAGCCTTAAATAATAGAAAAGCTTTCAATTATCTTCCTCTCACATTTGTGCCAAGGGTATAGAATACTGCACCTTTTTTTCTCTCCCTCTGTAGCTGCTTGTAACGTTCTCTGGCTATTACTGTACCCTTGATCTCGAATCTCCTATATTCCTTGTCTGTAACATGGCAGCAGTCAGAATCCTTCAGGCCTGCTCCTGCTTTTCATCTTGGGATTCAGGCATTAGCAAGGCTATCCCTTGCTATCACAACAGAGAAACTACCCTTGGATATTCCCCACTGAAGAAGGTAAAGTGGTTGGGTTTTTTTTTTTGTTGGGCTTTTTGTTTGCTTTTTCCCACTGATAATTTTATTTTCTCCTTGATCATGAAGTTGGGATGAATGTGTGTATATGGTAGTCATTCATTTGGCTCACCCAACTCTTAATGTACTATTAAATGTTTTTTTGACATGTTTTAAGGACTTTTGCGGGTTTTAACACCAGGCCATCATCTTTCTTATCCAGAAATAGTTCTCTGCCAGTAATATTGTCAGTCCTATTGATTTGAGAAATTCAGCTGGAACATGCAGAAGACAAGTGAGTTTCTAAAGCAGAAGATGGTGTTTGTCATAAGGTATACAGTGTTATCAGTTGAGATGATCAAGTTCATCTCCTGCTTTTCAAGGAATCTGATTGTGTTGAACAGGTTAAGGTTCAGCTACTTTTCAATTGACATAGGTATTGCTGTATTTGCTCTTTTAATTCAGTACTGCTTTGGACTGTACCCTAGAGCTGTATACCAGAAACACACAAATCTTCATAAGACCTATAGGCCATTAAAGGTTCAAAATATTTGCAATGAGAAACAAATGTTACACTTCCTAAGAATCTGATAGCTCATATTTACCAGTTACACCATTTGTTGTCTTTACATAACAAAAGCTCCAATTCTGTCAGTGAAAGGTACCAAGTCATGCCTTATTGTGCAAATATTTCTGCTGATTTTCTCACAATTTCTTTGGTTTGTAAAATTCACAGAAGCTGAGATTCTCTTATGCCCTCTTGTCTTCCTCTACTTTTATAAAACTTGGTTCACTTTGGCCACGTCAACCTATTAGCTACTGAATGAATAATAAGCAAAATATTCTCTTTAATACCTCCTTACTGTGAAATGAGGCTTTAAAAAGGATATTCATTTTCTAGGAGACTTGGGGTACTTCACGGAATTTGTAATGTATTTTAGTCCTGAGATGAAGATAATAATGAGCAATCATCATAGTTACTGAGGATCTATGCTCATGTGCTAAAGTATGTGTATGCTGGGAACACTAGTTTCCAGTCTTTCTCTTGGTTCTCAAAAATGTTCTCCCTCTAAATTTAACTTACGTGCAGCTAGGTCTGAAAAAACAGATTGAAAATTTTAATTTTTATGTTACTGATTTTATCCCAGTAATTTTTTTTAATTTTTTTTTTGTTTGTTTTAGAAATTAGTTGGAAAGTGGTGTTGCTGTGGTTTTGATTAGCTGGGAAAGCATTAGACTCACATTTCCTACTTTTTTATTTCACGGAGAACACTGCCACCAATTCTTTGTTTTATCTTGCCAGTCATTCATCCTTATTTGCAGCAGAAGCATTTATATTCCAGGCAGTGTGTGGGACGTGTTGCTATTTGTAAACCATTCTAATTAACTTATTCTCCATCTTAAGTATCATATCAAGTAAACAAAAACTAATTATCATCTGGTTGTAACAGAATTAATCTTACTCCTTTCATTGACTCCTCATCACTCCTTCATTACTCTGAAGGAAGAGCACTTGGTTTTCTTTCAGACTACGAAGATATTCCAGTAAAGATCAATACCCTGAACATTTTTTTTAAATAAAATATGGTTAAACACCTTGGCAAATGCATAATTCTATGAAAAAAACCAGCCTACTCATTTCATAGCTTCTAACTTCAATTTCTTTTCTCCCAAGAGATGTGTAACTTCTTTATATTTAAAGAAAATGAGGGTCATAAATATTCAGATATAATTATGAGTTTTAATAGTTAGATTATTTGTACAGTGATTAATAACAGAGATCTGGATGCTTTTTAGGTGGCCTCTAAGAGATGTTTTTCTGTACAAAAATTACAACATACCTGCACACACCATGCTTCAAAGACAAGCATACTGGCTTTGCTTTAGAAACAGTATCTCTTCTCTTTCCATGGTGACTTTGCAGATGGCCAAAAAGTAAAAAACATTTGTAACTTTGTACTGTAGGAAATAGTCCTTTCTAGAATGTGAGCATAGAAAGAATATATGGACTGAAATATAGACTTAATTGTATTAGTGAAAGGGATCCATATTTCTGCCTGAAACAATTTTTTAAATATTCTTAGGTTTTCCCTTCATTCCTAGTCTGCAAACTGAGAGACTGAGGCAGTTAAAAGTTAAATGCATTTTCCATTTAGGACGGAGGCTTTGGTAGGTTGTTTCCTGAATGGCCTTTCTAGTAACTTGTACTGTAGACAATGAACTGTGACAGGAAAAATACTCCTGTATCTTGTGGTCTTTGTCAGCGCTAACATCTGCAGCTCTGAAAGATACTCTGGAGAACTAGTGTGAATCTTCTGTTGCCAGTTTTGCACACTGTTGCAAAGCATTGAAAAGTCATAGCTTTCATAAAGTTATTCTGCTTATGGAATTGGTTTTTTGGGAGGTTTTTTGGAAAAGATCTGTAAGAGCATCAAGTTCAACTGTTAACCCAGCACTAAGTCCACTATTAAGCTATGTTCTTAAGTGCCACGTCTATGTGCCTTTAAAATACCTCTAGGGATGGTGACTCAACCACTTTTGGGGGCAGCCTGTTCCAGTGCTGGACAACACTTTCTGTGAAGAAACTTTTTTGGTAATATCTAATCTAAACTTTCCCTGGCACAAATTGACGCTGTTTCCTCTTGTCTCGTTTCTTGCAACTTGGGAGAAGAGACCAACTCCACCGGGCTACAACCTCCTTTCAGGTAGTTGGAGAGAGTGAGATAAGTTTCTTCCTCAAAAACTGTCAAAACCAACTGTGTTAGAGAGTTTGTATTATTTCTAGTGATTTCACCTCACTTTATATATGAGATTTGTGAAACGTAATTGTAAAATATTGCAGATAATTTTTGGTTGTTTTCCTGGAATTCCTACTCTTTTAGGACTAATTGCTTGGCTAAAAAAGAGACAATTAATATTACACGATTTATTTACCTGCAACAGCAAAGGAATGAAATTATCCCATTTATATTCCTACTTCTCTGAAAGTGTTTCAGTCTTCCCCCTCCCTCCCTGAATCCCCTTCTGAAATTACAGAAATGCTTGAATGCAATAATGTCTGACACCTGGAAGTTTTATACAGAGGAGTGTATGAAACATAATCATTGGTTCACTTCAAACTTTCCAGTTTTTTATTTGCTGTTACTTTTTTTTAATATCCAGGATATGTATACCTGCCTTCTTGTTCTGTGTATAACCCTCAAATCATGTCCCTGCAAACTAATTGACAACTGGTACATCTCATTCTCTTGACTGTGATTCAGATTACAGAATAATTTACATGTGGGAAAGGTTTTCTTGGGTTTGTTTTTGTGGGGTTTATTTTGTGTTTCCTCCCTTCTGCTGTCCTCCTTTCTCTCGTCTCTCTCCACTACGCTTTAATTCATACTGTAAATATGCCTGTGTGGATAAAAATCAGTTTGTGAAGTTTCAGAAATGTTGCAGAATAGTTGCATCCTGAAAATACTTGTAAATAAGAATGAAAAGTTTAGGAATGTCGCTGTTGAGCCGATGTCGAAACAAAGAGACACGCAAGAGAGATTGCCGAGAAAAAGGGCATTATTTATTTAAATACAGCTTTTATATACAAAATGAGCACCCACTGGGATCGGCCACAGCCATTCACCCCCTGGGGCTCATTGGTCACAGGTATCGACCGCCTATTCCCAAAGCAGCTCTGAACACCTTATCTTGTGTTTACAATGAACAGAAAGATTTTCTCGTGAGAAAGAGTCTGTGCTGTCACAGCGGAGGAAAGAAGAATCGTGTTCACTGTGAACTGGAGGAGTAAAACACAAGAGTCAAGTATACATATTTGTATATAGCAATCAGTCATTGGCAGGGCAGGCATTTAAACCAAGCTTTTCAGAGAATTGGAAGTCTCTCCTTTTGCTGTTACAAATCATTAAACTGCACACAAAATTTCAAAAACAAATTATATAATTTTTTCTAAACTGACAAATACAAATTCCTCATTATTTATGAGTGATTTGATGGATGGTGAAGAGTTTGCCTTTAATGTTTGGATAGTTAAAAAACAGTTTTGGAAAAGAAAAATATAAAAACAGTACATCTTGTTAAAGAGGTGTTTCCTTGCAAATGTTAAAAATGCAAAGAAGCAACAATTACAGGTGATAAATTATCGCTTGTTACTGGCCTCTGACTAGTTATGAAATGCCAAGTATGCCTATGCAAAAATCTGAGCTATGTGTCTGAGATCCTTTATTAAGCACCTGATAAGAAGTTCTGATGTCCACAAATAAAACCAGTGGTGACAGCAACCCTTCTTAGACAAAAGCTGCTGCCTTGCTCTACACTTGCCAATTTATTTATTGTGTATCTGACTTGAAACATGGTGTGAAAAGCAGGAAAGCATAAGTTTGCTTTTAGCCTTTTCATTATCTATTAGTGACATATTTGAGATCAAGAGGGTTTGTCACATCCTTTTTCAACAAATTACTTTTCAACTGAAGCTCATTTTGTGATGAAGTACGAGGTACCATAGAATTAAATGTAATGTCAAGTATGAAATTGTCATCTCAGTAATTCATTTTTCTTAAAACATGAATGAATTCCTTGAATATGCAGTACTGTAGCTGTATATTTTGTGCTATCTTGCAAGGGGCTTTTTGTATGATAAAAGGTAGCTAAAATAATTGAGTCTTATGAAATAAAATTCTTCATGTTAAGCATTATCAAAAGTAAGATTACTGATATAAGTTGTCTTTTTATGATCCTTCCATGAGACCACCTCTTGTTCTGTTGGTTTGAAGCAGGAATGAGCACCTACTATTTACTAGCAATTTCAAAACAGATGCTATTTTAGGACTAAGTAGGGTTTTGCATCAGCAGGTATCCTTTTCTGTTAGAAATCCTAGGGCTTTTTAAAAAAGATTGTGAATTGATTTTCAAACATGCATTATTTTTATTAGCCTTTTAATGGAACTTTGGAACTTTAAGAAATTACTTCCCAGCAAACAATATTTTCAAATAGGTTTGAAAAACTTGCCGAGGCCGAAAAAGGAATTTTAAGAATGGAAACATCTAAGTGGTAGTAATAAAGCTTTTGATGCATGCTGCTGTTATCTTGAAATAAAGCCAATGTATAAACACTATTATACTTAACACTAGCGTAACAAATAAATTTACTGGTTTTCAGTTCAACTCTCTACTTGAAATTTACTCCCTGTGGCAAAATTAATGGTCCATGTTGTTTACTAGAAGAAAATAGTGTACTGATATTCTTCATGTAAAACAGAAGCTGAGAATCAGTAACCCCAAATTCAATTGCACACCGCTTAGTTTTTACTGGTAATGATCTAGTAATAATTTCTTAAGATGCTTGCACAGTTTTTAATGCCTCAGTTGATGGAAAGTATACATTCCAGTGCTACATGCATTCTCTCAAAAGCAGTACAAGTAACTATCAAAAGGAACAGGGTTTTACCCTTCTTTAAAGTAAGAATTTGCTATTTTAATTCAGGAGGGGATTTGCCAATACTAGAAACCCGTTTTTGTAACTAAAGCCCTCTCTCTAATTAAAAGGCAACCAGACTATGTTGCAGGAGGAAGGAAAAATTGGTTTAGAGTGAAGGACTTAATCTGCAAGGAGCCCTAGGTAGAATTCAAGAGAAAGCTCAGCTCTAGAAATAATATCACTGTTGATGTCACCACCATCCAGGAGATCTGAGAAGGGAGCTCCTTTGCAATTTCCCTGCAAGAATACCTTGAAGGTCTCCAAAAATGGCTTAATAATTGGTTTGTTGCCTTACAGTTTCCTAAATAAGTATCAATTGTAGCATAATGTAAGCCTAAAGCACACAGTCCTAATTCTGATGATACAGACTGTCTAGGGAAAGTAGTGAGGATTTTTAATGACATGTTATTGTGAGCATGCTATACATAGACTCTTATTTATCTTTAATAAGTATTTAAAATTGGTTGTGGTTTCATGTTAAAAAAACCACTTTTATTTGCATTCTTCTTTCTTTAGATTAAACTGAGTGTTTTTAAAGGTTTTTGAAATAAACAAGATACAGCTGACATAAGGGTGTCCTGAACTTATATCTTCAAACACTTTACAAAGTGCAGTCTGTCTCAAAAGGATTCGAGGGGCAAGATTAATACTGACTTCCAGTAACATGAAAGGCTTTGTGGCATGCAGTGCAATATTGGGCTATGTACTTGAACCTCAAAGTCACAAGAGCAATGTCATGCTCATATAAGATCATTAATAATTTTTTTTAAAAGTTGCTAATTTACTAGTTATCCACCTAAATATATTTACTTTTTATGAAGTATATGAATATAAGATTTGAAGAGTGGGCTGTATCTTAAAATACAATCAGTACAATCCTATGTTATTTTTTTATTTTCCTAAGGGGATCATATTTCTTTTTCCTGACAATCATCTTTACTTTGTCCTAGTGAAGTCTAATACGATCTTATTCAAAATGCATAAAAACACAGGAACTGCATCTCTGAACTGAACTTGGGAGTTCATGTGCTGATTACTGCCTTCAGTAGTGCTCAACAAAGGACAAAAGAGCTTGTAATTGCAATTAGATTGGACAGGGTGAATGAAGCCTGAATCATCAGATATATCAGATCTTCTAATCTGCTTTGAATTATTAAGAGGACTTTGTCCTTTTTCAGTATCTACTCACCTTTTTGATGTTCTGTGACAATCATGGCTTTATTCTGCCATCCTGTGACAATGTGCAATAAGGTGGTTGTACAAGATGGTCGTACATAGTGCAAGAGGAATCAGAAAAATGCAGTCAATTATTCTAAATTTACCAGCCCTTGCTCTCAGAGCATACAGAAGTTCTTGTTCTACCAGGACTTTTACCATTGCTGTACAACTTGTGCATCCATTCTATGCATTGGTGGAGTCAAAAAAAAAAATTGAAAACCATATTACTAGTGGATTATCTCATAACATGCCATTGTTTAAAATTCATAGAATCATAGTTTTTTGAACCAGCAGGACAATAGAATCATTATATTTTTATTTTATTCAACTTATAGCGGGGGCCTAGTTATATTTACTGACATCTGATGCCAGAATCAGCTCTATTTAGAAAGTCTACTTAAATAAGGTCAGTAAAGCTCAACAGTTTGTAGATGTAGATGTTTATGTTATTGTTAACAAAAAGCAAGGGTATTCATAATAATCAAACACTTTCTGAGGAAATATGCCATCCTCACTGTATAATTTAAATAGAAAAATGAAGTATTGAAAGCTTTATATCTCTGTTAAGCTGGCTGGGGACGCCTTGAGAACGTCACAGTTGCTTTTAGGTGAGCTTGCATTGATCATAGGACCCATCATTGTGAAAATGCAGAAATCAATGAAAATGTTGCTGATTGCAAATACTGTTTAGCTTGCACAGAGTGGTCAGTACAATACAGAAATATATTGTTCATATAGAGATTTATTTGCTTCCTGACATCAGAAAACACTTTTGTTATCAAACTACAACAAAATGTGACTTTTGTAACTGATAGCTGAAAATCTATTGCTTAGTTAACTAGAGGATTAATATGGGCTACAGTCTTGGTTGCTTCTTGGGAGAAATGGTAGGAGGTGCTGGTACCTGTTGATTAATTTCATCTGTTTGATAATCATTAAGATAGTCCTAACCTGAGATTTCATTTATGTTGTTAATTACGTTTTAAAATTACTAACCACCTCATGCATGTTTAAAAGCATTTTCAGTCATTCCACATTACTTATTAGGCTATACTAGATCTTTTAAAATAAGTCACTAGTTATTGTTTTGTCAGGCCAATTAGGTGATGCTTTGTTACTTAGGAGAAAAGGCTGACTCCGTACCCCCCTTTTGTGGTATTTATAGGGAGCCATAAGGTCTCCCCAAGCCTTCTCTTCTCCTGGCTTAACAATCCCAGCCCCCGGAGCCACTTCTTATAGGACTTCTATATCAGATTCTTCACCACCTCCATTGCCTTTCTCTGGACATGCTCCAGCATCTCAATGGCCTTCTTATAGTGAGGGGTCCAAAATTTAACACAGACCTTGAGGTGTGGCCTCACCAGCAATGAGTACAGGGGGATGATCACTGCCCTAATTCTGCCAGCCACACTGTTGCTGATACACGCCAGGATGCCACCATACCACCACCCTCGGGTCGTTTTCCACCAGGACAGCTTTACAGCCACTCTTCCTTAAGTCTGTAGCACTGCACAGGGTTCTCATGACCCAAATGCAAGATCTGGTGCTTTGCCTAGTTGAGCCTCATACAATTGGCCTTGGCCAATTAATTCAGCCTGTCTACCTTCATCTGCAGAGTCCTCCTACCCTCCAGAAGATCAACACTCCCACTCAGTGCTCTTCCTCATCCTTTGTCACTTTGTTCCCCCCACATCCAATAAAGGGTGGACATTGTTAGCTTTCCTTTTGTCATCTACTGTGTTTATAGAAACAATGTTTTGCTGTGTTTTGGGGCAGTAGCCAGGTTATGTTATAGTTGGGCTTTGACTCTTCTAATTTTCTCCCTGCACAATCTCATGACATCCTTACACAAGCTACTGGCATCCTTGTAGTCCCTTTTTCGCCCTGAGGCGAAGTCAGTGTTCAGCCAGAGAAGTGAAAATAGGGAATCCTGCATATCATACATCCTGTTCTCCTGTAAGGTCTGTCTCAAGCAAGGTAGGTTGCAGATCCAGACAGAGATAGTGGATCTTTCTTGGACTCCTCTACCTACTCACCAGAGCTCTGTCACTAAGCAGAGAAGTTTCTCTACATGAAAGACACTTTGTTCTTGCCTCTAGAACTTAACAGAAAGAAGAATTGGAGGCAAAGTTCTTATTTTTTGAGGTGAAGCAGTAGGATTTGAAAAATAATAAGCAGTAAAGTGGTAAATGCAGATCGCTTAACCATTGTAATTTGGAGCCAAATTTAATATAGTTCATGTATGTCTGTTTCCTTTGTTTTCAGTTGTCCTCCTTGTTTTTGTCTCAGTTTTGGGGACAAAACTCTCAGGAGGAAGTGCTCTGGAACGAGCGCCTCCCCGCAAGGGAAAGGGGCCTCGCCCTTTCCACGGCCAATGAGACAAATCAATAAAACCAAGTGAAAGCTGAAAATAAAACCAACAGAACTATTTATTAGCACAACCCAAAACAGGGAAAACCAGGAAAAAGGAAAAAAAAGGAAAAAAAGGGGTGCCTGCAAGGAAACTGACAACTGGTCATCCCTCTTCCAGTCTCCGGGAAGGGGAAGAGGAGTCCACATAGCAGGTTGCTGGAGAAGGGCAGATGGAAAAAACCTGTTGACTCACTGGTTCTCCTCCTTACAGCAAGCAATGCTGGTGGATCTCCGTGTGCCTTCGCTCACTGACCTGATCTTCCTCGGGGTTCTGACTGGCTGGGGCCACCCCACAGGCCCCCTGGGGTCGGGGAGAAGGGAAGGGAAGCAGGGAGGTCAGGGGGAAGAAAGGAAAAGGAAAAAGAAACAAAACAACCCAAAACCTCTCTCCAAGCTAGCAGGAACGCAGGAGAGCAGCGCAGCGTTGCCGGTGCGCTCCCTCCCCAAGCCCGGCAGAGCCGTTGGAGCCAGAGCCGTTGGACCGAGCCGTTGAACTGACCCACACCCGGGGTCCTGCAGCTCCAGCCCCACCCCCCCAGGTCGATCTTGAAGATACAGATGCCTCGGGCATTAAGCAGACGGTAAGGAATACAGGAGGTTCCTAATATCACCCCAGGACACTCCTCTTTCCATGAGGATAGCATAAGAGACTAGTCAGCAAAATACATTTCTGGTTTGATTGGCTATGCCTTTTACTTAAAGAGTGGGTTGCATAAATATCCCCAATGGTTGTAATTCCTTTGAAGGGGACATGGCAGAGATAACCTATTGGTTGGGAGACCCATGGATGTTCTGCACTTGAGAACTTCCAGTTTTAGCGCAACTTAACTAATTATTTAATTTCTAACACAGATGTTATGAGGATGGAGCTCAGGATACCTACCATACTAGGAGTTCAGTTTTGAGCAGGACTTGCAGGATGTTGTACTACTGCATATTATAGGAAGTTAGTACTACTTTACCAGTTAGCCACTTTTCTTTCCTGGAACTTCCAAAGGTTTTTGTGGATTATTAAATGTAAGCTCTACTTTTGTCAGCCATGTGTCAGAGACTGAAATAGTTCATGCCTCAAATATTGATATAAAGTTTTGCTCATTATAACAAAAACTATATAAGAAACTACAACCAAAGGAGTCTCCCTGAAGATGCCTGACTGGAACTTTGGACTGTAAGTCAAACTACTGAGATTAGATAAAGGGAAAACCCATTCTTCAATCACCTGAAACAAACAAAGCTGGGGGAAAAGAATGAACCCATAAAAGAATCAACCCCAGCATCCATGCTGAGAGTCACCTCTGCCCTGAATTTGGGGTGGGGAAGATCACAGCCTGCAGAAACCAGGTTTACTCCCGCCCGAAATGAGAAGTGGGAAGAGGAGGTTTCTGTGTAGCCTCTGGTCAGAGGCAGTGAACACTCATTCTCCCTCACACAAACTAGCCCAGCTGTGCAACCCCAACCTCACAGGACACGTCCATGGGACTTTCACATGAGAGGCAGCTGAGAGGGTGTCATAACCCATCAAAGACCTCCAAAAGCACTACCCAGAAGCCTTGCACCACAGGACTGCATGTGATGCAACAGATCCACAGTCCATTGTAAAAAGACAATGGCGAACTCCCCCTCTCTCCCCCCCCCTCCCCCACTGGGAGGTGCCAGGATTTTTCTACCTGGTCTGAGTGTATATTAACCCATGAGATTCTATGCCTTTTGAGGAGACCATCACCACCAGGAAGACCAGCTGGAGAGGATCAATAGAGCATTGTTGGGATCCAATGAGTAGTGATATTTTCCTTATTCTGTCTCTCTCACCCTCTTTCTGTCCCCCCCACCTATTTTCTACTTCTTTCTCTTGTCTCTCTTTGCTCTCCCTCATATTTACTATGCAATAAAACTCATGCTGTTTTCACTGGCATATGGTTTTGTTTGCACCTTAATTCAGGCAGAGGCATTTCTGAGAACTTTAATAACCGGATCATAACACCATGTAAACTCATATTCCAAGAGTCTCTTGGAGAAGCATATACCTGTGACAGTTTCAGATTTTTTAAAATCATGTTATTTGGTTATAATTATCCTGGGAAAGTCTTATGGAAGAGACATAAATGAATACAATCTCTACCCCATTCTTAAAAGTGATGGAAATAGCAAACGTGTCCTTGTAATAAGTCACTTTAATAATTATTGTAGTCCCCAGCACTGTCAATTGTGCTTGGAAGTTATGATACTCTTCTAAAGAGCTATACACTCAGAATTCATTCGTATAGTGTTTGAGTGCATGGATATCTGAAGAATGTTTATAAGTCTGAGTTTCAAAGATTTTGACTGCACTAGGAATGGGTAGGGACAGGTAGTTCTTTGTCAACAATATCGAGTGCTTATCTACATTAGAAATTCAGATTTAAATAATCAAGCTCTTACCTAACTGTAACCACTTAAGTAAACTATGCTGATAGCACATGATTTAATCTCATTTTAGTGGAAAAGTTCCCCAGTGTCAGCCTTATCTTTGCTTTTTAACTACTGTAGTATTAATAATTTCTACTTTTTAATAATCAAAAATGACTGGGCTGAATAAATGGCTTTCTTAATAGGCTAATTAAAGAGGTCTGAGTGAACAAAGTTTAAATATTGAAATTTATAGCTTTTGAGACATAAGAAGCAAATATTTTTATTTTTATTGCTATGTTTAGTACTTCATTAAAAAGGATCATTATTTAAGTTTAATTTTTGAGGCAAACAAGATCTCATCAAGACACAAATGATACTGGAAACCTGGTGCAGTGAAAGAAGTTATTCCCTGTTGAATTATAGAGTCAATGAAGTATGAAAATGATGACATTTAATATCTTAAATGAAAACTGCTTTAGGGAATGCTTCAGCATTTTAAACTGCTATCTCATAATTTGATCTCACCTGGCTAATCCAATATCACAATATAGCTGCCAACTTTTTAAACTCCAAGTTTCTGGTACTGCTATCAGATTTAGAGAGAAAAAGATGATAGGACAATCTGCAACATTAAATGTGATATTTATAGACATTTCTAATCAGGACATTTTTATGAGCTGTAATATTTATGTAGTTTAAAAAGCCATTAATTTAAGCAGATTGTAATATGAATACTACTTCAGTTAGAGAAATTAACCTAGTTGCACAGCTTTTCCATTTCTCTGATATTGATGAAACATAAAAGAAGATGAAATCTTCATACTTCTGTATCCAAATACACTGTCTTTCTGTAGGAGATGTATAATGGAGATTTTGGGAGGACTGTTAAACCCACAGGAAAAATTTAAGCAGAAATCAAAATTATGTTATAACTTTGAAATTTAGTTCCATAATCTGTCTAAACCTTGAAGGGGATAGTATTTTTTTTTTCTATGTACAATGTACCATTACTTACTTTGAAGAGCAGTGACAGGACCAGAGGAAATGGCTTGAAGTTATGCCAGGGGAGGTTTATATTAGGTATTAGAAAAATTTTATTCACTGATATTATTGTCAAGCCTTGATACTGGCTGCTCAGAGAAGTGGTGGAATCGTCATCCCTGGAAGTGTTAAAAAAACCTGTGGATATGACACCTGGGTACCTGATTTAGTGGTGAAAATGAAAGTGCTAGCTTAATGGTTGAACTTGAGGATCTTAGAGGCCGTTTCCAACCCTAAGGATTCTATGATTCTTTATACTTCTTTTGTTTACTGCAAGAGTATATTGCTTATTGGGGGAAAAATTCTTTTTAGGTCAGGTTTCTTTTGGTTGATGTTTATGCACAGAGACAGTGTTATATATATTTATTAATATTAACTAGTTGTTTGGAAGCCCCTTTACGCTCACAGACAAGGCAAGCATGTACATTATGACATCATGGACCCTTGGTAGCTTTGCATTTTTGACTAACGTGAATATGTACTTAGACACTTGAGTGTGGCAGGGTAAATTTTAGCATCAAATTTACTGTAAAAAAATGCAGCATAAGCACTATTTCAAAATTAGGGGAAAATAGTAAGTGCATGCATTAAAAACAGTCTTTCTCTGTTTCTCTATGCTAGAATAAGAAGAAAATACCTCAAGCAGGGATGCTAAGGGCTCAAGCATATCAGTATCAGAATACGTAATGGTAATTGTGTCCCACTCCGCAATTTCATAAATATACAAATTTTGTTGGAATGTTCCCCTGAGTGTAAGTCTCCATATGAAATTAATGGAACATGCTTTATCTCAGAGACAAAGAGAACTGTATGTATGGCAACGGAGCATAAAAATAACATGCAGTTATGTTTGATTTGCTCTTAATATTTATTGTAATCTCCACTTTATCATGTCTTGAAATGTTGAGATTTTACTCTTCTTTAGCTTGTTACTTATAAAGGCTTAATGCTTCTTTTCAATGAAAACCGTAAATACTTAATCACATGAATCAAAGTTTTAGGGAAAAATTATGGAAGAAGCACAGGTTACAGGAGTTGAAATGTCTAAAATCCAAGGTATTATCCTGAGAATCCTCAGGTTAAGTGAAAAGAAAGGTAACTCTAAGAGGTAATTCTACAAAGGTATGTTTTTTCCATCTACATAAACTGTTTCAAATTGCAGTCAAATTCAGAACTTCTCACAACTAGCTTTTTAAACTGTTTTTTAGCAGTATTTCACAGTTCATATTTTCTAATGCAATTAAGCTTAAGATGTTTACTTATCTTCCATGTGTAAAACAAAGCCACCTTCTACTGTAATCGGGGCAGGTAGAATGTGATACAGATACTCAGATTGTTTTTGGTCTGAGGGAAAGGATGCCTTGAAAGTTTTGTTTTCTTGCATGGTTACTTACCCCAAAGAATCTAAGGTTAGATTTAGATGATTCATACTGTATTCTGAATCTAGCTAAAACAAATACAATTTTAGAACTTATATCTAATGCTTATATCTAATTTATAGGCAGAAAAACCAGTGTAGACTGTTGGGGAGAGGGGATTAGGGGTTGGGGAACACTGTGAGGGGAATCATCTTGTATGTCCAACTAAATATCAACATAAAACTGAGAGCTTCTATGTGGGAGATCTACCTAGCAAAGAGTCAAGCTGTAGCAAAGAGGGAGAAAGCAGTAGGTCTAGAAGAACACTGGTTATGCTTCTGTCAATTAACATGAACATCAATGCACCAAGTGATGTTTTTGATCACTACAAAGCTATTTCTTTAAAAAAAAGGTCTTTTAACTGCAAATTTTAGTCTAGCAGACCTTTATGATGATCCTCTCATATTAATGAATCACATGTGCTTAGCTCTGAAATTTTTATCATCTTTCCAACTATTAATATTCATCATGCTGGGGTTTCTAGTTGTAGACCACATTGTTATTAATAAAACATGAATTGCCAAGTTGAACAGCAGGCACATTCTGCAGCGGAGCAGGGTACTGTAGCATACGGGGGAAGGGAGTGGTCCTGACCTAGGGAAACCCCAGGCAGTGCTGAGACCTGCCAGAAGTGGCAGCTCTCATGTGAGTGGCTGATGAGGCATGCGTGGGGCCAGGAGGAATGGTGTCACCACCACGCCCACAAAAAACAGCCCTGGGAAACACAAGTGACCAGGAGCAGAGTCGTCAAACAGGACATGGCGTGTCAGCCAGGGCATGGTGAGGCAGTTTGCGTGAGAGGACAGGCAGGAGGGAGGGGGCTTCTTTGAAAGGGAGGCATTCCACTGGCCAAGAGAAGAGTCTTGCCCCAGTGTCTGTTGGAGGTTCCTGGAATGCATTGACGATAGCTTCCTTCTCCATGTGATTGAGGAGCCACCAGAGAGGGGTGCTGTGCTGGACCCTGTTCTCACCAAGGAGGTGCTGTAAGGAACGTGCAGCTGGTTACAGATGCTGCAACCATGAAATGGTGGAGTTCAAGATGCTGAAGGCAGTAAGGAGGGTGCACAGCAAACTCGTTACCCTGGACTTTAGAAGAGCAAACTTTGGCCACTCCAGGAGTCTGATTGGTAGAATAGCACAGAATAAAGCCCTGGAGGGAAGACAAGCCTAAGCAAGCTGGTTGATGCTCAAGGAGCACCTCCACCAAGCTCAGGAGTGATTCATCCCAACAAAGAGAAAGACATTAAATGACCAGGAGGTTAATGCAGGGGAAAAAGATCTCCTGGACAAACAAAAACACAAAAAGCAAGCCTGCAGAGGATGGAAGCAGGGACAGGTAGTCTGGGAGGAATATCAATAGATTGTCTGAACAACCAGGGATCAAGTTAAGAAAGCTAATCCCCTGACAGAATTAAACCTGGCCACATGTGTCATTGGCAAGAAGTAGAGCTCCTATGTGTTATGTCTGTGATAAAATGAAGACTAGGGAAAATATGGCCCCACTTCATAAGGAAATGGAATTCATGGTTTTCTGGGTTTTGGAGAAAGTAGAAGTGCTTAAGAACTTTTTTGTCTCAGTCTTCACTGGCAAGTTGCTCCAGCCACACTGTCTGAGCCACACACGGAGAAGGCAAAGGCAGGGACGGAGAGAATGAAGAACCACCTGCTGTAGGAGAAGATCAGGTATGAGACCATCTAAGAAACAAGATAGTGCACAAATCCATGAAACCTGATAAGACAAATCTGTGGGTCCTGAGAGAACTGGTGGAGGAAGTGGCTAAGCTGCTGTCACTATTTGAGAAGTCATGGCAGTTTGGTGGATTCCCAGTGACTGGTAGTTACCCCTACAAAAATAGGGGTTACCTCTTCAGAAATGAGGGTGGTGAGGCACTGAAACAAGTTGCCCAGAAAAGTTGTGGATGCCCCATCCCTGGAGGTGTTCCAAGCCAGGCTGGATGAGATTTTGTGCAATCTGGTGTAGTGGAAGCTGTCCCTGGCAGGGGATTATAAATAGGTGATATTTGAGTTCTCTTCCAAATCAAACAATTTTATGCTTCAATGATTAAAACATTGCTAAGACAAGAATCAGGATTTTTTTAATAACTGTGAATTACTATAAATAAAGGGAAACTGGGGCAAGGAGTTTATTCCTGGGTGGTGAAGAATGGCTAGAAAACATTCCTTTGCTAGTCATGAAGGCAGAAGCTAAACATCTTTGAGTTCTTCCTCTCTTCAACTGTTTGTTCATTGAAAATTTTGCTTAAAAGGAAAAAAGAGTTTTTCTTCTGCTATGACTTCAAACCACAAGCTATATAGAAGGGTTTTCTGGATGATGTTACTTTTTTGATAGCAAAATTTTCCAAATTTCTATTCCTGCACAATTTAAGGATTTCAGGCAAACAATTCAGTGCTTCTTCATTGAAAAGGTTCAATACGAAATAAAGCTAAATACAAAGGTCTTCTGAAGTTGATTTCCAGTATCTCTTAAACAGTTCCAACTCCATGAAAAATTCTACGGTCTGTCTGTATTTGGTAGTTCTCAGAAATGATATAGGTTAGTGTAAGTGTTAAACGTGGAGCACATGTATGTACTGCTATAATTATCTTATTATTCAAATAGACAAAAATTGTGGGAGGGGAAAGGAATATCTTTTAACTCTCACATGGAAGGTATGACCACGATCTTAGAACAGAGTCTTAGGACAGATATTGACTTGCATCTAGTTTTCCTTTGGAGTTCTCCCATTCATTTTATTGTTATGGGTACAACAATATATAATTTGACATTCCATTTCATCAGGGGAATATAACCTGACAGTATTCCATAACACTTTCTTTGCCTTATCAGCCACCTACAGATTTTTAAAAACTTACTGGCATAGTAAGTCAATTAACAGCTTTTTGTTTTAATTAACTTCTAATGGCTCACCCATTAGTATATGTAAAGCACAATCACAATTCAAGAGACAGATGACATCCCATGATGGCACAGCTAATCAATTTAAAAGCAGCTGAGACAACACAGCTCTGGCACTATAATAAACTCCATTCTTTAGGTGTCCAGGTCCCCTGTAAACAGTTGGACATCAAATATTCACTTCTAATTAAAAGTAAGCATCGTTACCCAATCATATACATCTTGAATATTGACATGTCTTTCTCTAAGAAAATATCTGTTTTGAAACTTTCTTCTGTATAATTCTTCTTGCCCAGTTGTAAAGATCATAATGGTATTAAAAAACACCACACACAAATAATTCATTCTACTTTTTGGGTCTGCATATACAGACTAATAAAATTTTTGGATTAAACATTTTTGTTCTTGCAGTCATAAACTGAACAATCCCCTAAGTTTCTAATCTAATACTAAGGCTTGAAAAAAAGCAAACCTGACAAAATATAATCAAGAGATTGCTTTTTTGAGAAAGTCATTACTTGTTTATCTTTCAGTCTGTCCTTACCTTCTTACAGCTATTATTCTATCTACATATATTTTCTTTCTCTAACTTTGATTTTTGGTTGACCTTAAGGTTTTAGATATGTTTTAGTTGCTGTGACTTTCAATCATAAACACTTCAAGGTAGTTGTAGGAGATCTAAATGAGACTTTGTTATACTTCCTTCTTGTATTGCAACTTTGCAGTGATATCTGTTTTCAGCAATAAGATAAAGGCTTATTTTTAAAAGAAGTCTCTGAACGTTTATTGCTTCTGCTATAAATGACTACTAAGATCTAGGTGTGGTGCTATGTCCAACAGGGTTTGGATGCATCAGAGTAAACCTGGCCAGTATATTTACATAAAACCAGAGGCTGGCCCATCAGGAACCTCAGTTTCTTTAAATGTTGCTTTACAAATGCTTTGCCTCAAGGAGCAGTATAAACAAGGCTTGATCTATGTACTGGAATGCTTTCTAAAGTTTAGAGAGAATTATGGAGGGTAAACCTAGCGTACCATAACTTTACCTTGTAAATACTCAGGAATAGAGATGATAAATAATTTAAACACCTAACTTCCATTTAATTTCAGTACTGCTTGGCCTCTAGAGTGCCATAACGACTGGAGCTTTGTAAAACCATCTACATTTAAAAATGGGTCATGAAGGTGGCTGTAGATTCCTCTAATGTACAGAATTACCTGTTTAGATAAAATTTTGCATATTGCAGGATTGAATAAAAGAATGTCCTCTTTCATAAGAGAAAGATGAAGGAGAGAGAGGAAGTTAAGCCATGGGAATGTTTTCTTCCACTTGAATTCAGTTAATGAGGGTGAACAAAGTTAATAAAGATTAATATACTTAAGCTTGAAAAATTGATATTCATGTCAGAGACTGTGGATGAGCTAAACACTCATCAAAGTTTAGCAATCTAAATCCAGGAACTTAACGTAAGATACCTATGCCCTTTCTAAAATGAATAACTTTCTAAAAGGAATAGCCTTTGAAATGGTTGAATGCTTTAAAGAAGAAACCTCACACAGGCAGGACACCTGTGTCATGTTATGAAAGAGCTTAAAATTTCTGTGTTCTTATTTTAAGTAGTTAAAGCTGACTCTGTGTGTATCCTTTCTTTCCAATATATGTTATATTCTGATCTCATATTCTGCATATTGGTCATATAACTTGAGCTGTGACTGTAATGAAACGATCCCTCCCCTGAGAAAAACAGAAGACCTTCATCTCCTCTGTAGACATTAATCTGCGCTGCGTTATGCATGGCCACACTTTCTTCAAAGTGCACTCTGTTAGTGTACATCATTCAAACCACTGCAAGGAATTAATGGTCCTCTTAAGCAAAGCACTTAATTCTTCTACTTCACTTACAGCTAGGGTAGTCCAAAAGAACAAATAAGATCTTCTATCTCCTTAAACTGAGGGAAATAGGTACCTTGGTTACTTAGAAGTTACTGTAGAATTTTAAAACTTGTTTGTTTCTGTGTTGTTTGATCATTGGAAGATGATTTGATGTAGATTCTAAGTCAGCTGAGTATTAAATTGCCTATAAAGCATGACACTTCAAATATACTTACGACATGATTAAAAATCATGAGAAAGTGAATAATTGTAATTTTTTTTATTTACTATCTAAAATGAATATATATATTTAGTATATATTGAATGATAACAGTAATACTTAAAAGTTCGTATGAAGGTTGCTGTGAATAATTCAGCTCCTCTGGGAAAATAGTATGGAATAAATATTTTGAAAAGTTATATTAACATGTGGACAGGATTTCATATGGAAATGGATGTGTTTGGGATTTTTCCCATTTGGAAATTTGACTTTGCAAAGCCAAAGTGCTTTAATACCTCATTTTGGATGAAAGATTTCTTCACAATATACAATAGGATAACAATATTTAAAGTACAAAGAAAGATGGCTTTCTGTATAAAACATGGAAGGAAAAAATTATTAAACTAGGCAGTGTATCCTTGTTCTTTCAAGTAGCTGGTTGAAAAAAAAAATAGGTATTTTGAAAATTGCTGATTTAATTCTCATACTATTACATCTAAATATATCTTGAATAAATAACTTCACCTTCAAGTGCTGAAGTATTTAGATGTGTTCAGGTAGCCTAGAAATATTTTAAGAAATATTTGTGTCCAAGCATTTGGAAAAATGTGTATTTGAAAGTAAACAGTATTTTACATATAATTTTGTTATTATATAACAAACTAATACCTCAAACTCTGCTTGTATACACTACTGTAATATTTTTTCACATGCAAAGAAAAAAAACTCTTATGGACCATGTTTGCATTGCAGAATATCTAAAGAAAGTTGGGTTTTCTTAATGAAACTTTAGAACTTGTGAGTACTGTTCTATGATTGTTTTTGCAGACAAAATCTATGAAATATTCTCCAGTAGAGATACAAATAGAATGTGGGGATTTTAGTGTAACGGTCCGGTTTAAATCCGTAGGCTTTTTTTTCCCCTCAGACTAAATTGTCTAGCAAGCAAAAACTCTCTGTAATTCATAAAATGATGATTATAAGATTAAGCCTTTTTTTCTTCTTTTTTTTCTTTTTTTTTAAAGGAAGGAGTTTGGTAGGCTATATAAAGATTCAGGCCCAAGGATCATTTTGAGTAGAAACAATCCACTTTTGACTATCTTACCCTACCTGGCATCTGAGCTAAGGGGATTAATTCACAGAAAGCTAAATAGCCTAAGCAGTTTAATACATTTTTGTAAACTTTTGTCTGAGCTTTGTGAAGCTCTGGTCATGAAAATACAATCCATAGTCTGTATCACCATAGTATTTCCCTTCTCTAATTCCTAGTTTAGACTTGTTATCTAAATACCAACCAGTAAACAACATACCAGTAAGGGACTTTGGGACTATCAGTCCCCAGGATCACACTCTTTGCAATACAATTGCCCAATTACTTTTGGGCCAAGTAGGCACTATCCTACTTGGAATATCACAGTACAGATTTAGCACTTAAGAACACGAAAATGGTCAAGCATCCTTATGGATAGAGAGCCCAGCACAAGTGGCATGAAGTGGGTTTATTTAGTTCCCTGTAATTTTTACTCTTTCTTTGGCAATGGGGAAAAGATCATTGCTGACTTTTAAATGCCAGTAAAATTAACTTCTGTTCTGGGCTGTGGATATGCTGTTCATCAGCCTGCTAGTTGGTTTTTTGTTTGTTTTTTTTTTCTTTTAAGCCTGATAGAATTGCCCTAGTGTTGGCTCAGAGATCAAACAAAAGCGGCATTACTCCCACTTTATGTTCCAAGGCCTCACATGTTCAATCAATTTTTCCTTTCAGTTTATAGAAGCTTTTGGAACAGGGCTTTCTGTGTATTTGTAATGCCGTACACGTTTCATGTTACAGGGTAGACTAGGCAGAAACCAAGTCATTCAGTTATTACTCGAGTCAATAGAGAATCACGGAATTGCAGAATCAGTTAGGCTGGAAAATACCTCAGAGATCATCAAGTCCAGCCTATCACCAAACACCACCTTGACCACTAGACTATGGCACAACCTGCCACGTCCAGCCATTCCCTGAACACCTTCAGGTGACTCTGCCACCTCCCTGGGCAGACATGATACCTAACCACCATTTCTGTGAAGAATTTCATCCTAAAAAGAGAAAGATGGTCTCTGGAATCCATCATCTTTTGGCATAATCTCTCAAATAGACGAGCTTCAGTCTTTGGATTAGTTGGTAAACATGCAACATATGTAACAGGGGTTTGGTCCTTGCACTTATTAAAAGAAATGAAACCTCAATTTTTTTTTTTTTTTTTTTTGATGAGAAACTCTGGTCTGTTTCATTTTGAGTATTAGTCCTCTGACATCAAATTAATTATTGGACCCAATGCTCAGGAAAGTGAAATGGTCATCAACAGGAAGTATTTAATTTACAGACCAGTGTACTGAATAATATAAATTATAAAACACAAAATAAAAGAAAATTATTAATATCTAATAGATTAACTTTGTATTAAAAAAAATAAACAGTCATGCAAAGAGAGCATGAAAGGGATCAAACACTGTCTTGTGTGTGGGATATTGACAGCATACCGCTGCTTCATTTTTTCCTTTTTTTTTTTTTCTCCAACAATAAACTGGAAATTAGGAGTTTTGCCTGTATGTTATCTGTTTCTTTCTGTTAGTGGAATCTCTTCCACTGAAGTAAAAAAATATTGAACACTGTCTGGTGAGTAACCTAATATCCATAGGAAAGGGCTAAACATATTTTTCAAAAGCTCCCTTGGCTCAAGAGCAAATGGGAATAAAGGTTGCTGTTGCTATTGAAACATGATCATGTAAAAAATGCTATTGCTATGAAATCTGCTATATAAATAAACTAACAAGCAATAATCTGCACGGGTGTTTAACTGTTTTTTGATAATTTATGCTAGTGCATATTTTGCAACTATTTATGGAGAGATCTCATAATAATGGCATTGAAAGACGTAAGATAAGTATTATCTATATTTTCCATGTCAGGGAACACAGAAGAGAATTCTATTATAAAAATTCTGGTAAACACAAATTATCCTGTTCTATTTTTAAAACAAATTAGAGTTTGGTATATTTAAGAAATGTAGCTCCTTTAAAATATGGAGGAAGTAATCTCATTAACATGCTTGTCATGTTATCATTCTTTTTCATGTTTTGGTAAGTACGTTACTGAAAATGCTCAATAAAAAAAATACAATCAAGATGACTAGTATTGCAAGCTGTTATATTCTGCTCTATTACTACAGAAAGCTGCTGTGTCACTTTAATATGGCTTGGTGGTTGTAAGGTACAGAATGGTTGTTGAAATAGATAGGCCCTTATATAAATGGCAGTGAAAACCAAATGCCTCTCCTTTACTCAGCTCTGGAACTATCCTACAAAATTGCTTTAAATATTTGGATGGCTTTGTCAACACTTAATGAATTCTGGCCATCATAAATCTCAGATGCCCTCTCTGAGTAAAACCCAAAATTATCACAGTTTCATAGCCTAAGCTGCCCTTGCCATATGGCGAGTGCAAATGTTTCTAAAGCAGCAAATGTTCTGTCAAGAGTTCCCAGTGATGTTTTGATTGGATTGCTCTATTATCTGAACAAGTCTGCCAAAAGAAAGCACCTGCACAATGAAAAGTGTGCAGAAGCTGCCAGTCTGTAGCAAGGGAAGGAAAGTGAAGCATGTAGTGACAAGTTACCTGTCATCAGAAGATATGCTGTATAGGTTACAATAGATTCTACAGCACACCTGATCTCACAAAATAACTCTCGCAAAAGAAAAAAGGTGGGGAGCATGTGTGTGTGAAAGAATTAACCTAGCTCCAGTAAACTTCTGCCCCTGAAGGTGCCAAGTCATAGCTTAATGTGTTGTAACAGCTTACAAAACAATGAACTCCTCAGTGTCTTCTTAGCCAGATCTTTCCAGAGAGGTTATCAAACAATAACTCCAGAGAGGGTAGATACATTCCTTTTCCATATTCAGTTTTGCTTCAGTTCTAAGATGCCAATGCTGTATGCAGATTTTTATTCTCTTGGATAATCTGGCCTGGAGCGTATCATTCACTTGTTATAATTGTAGCTGAATATGCAAATGTATTAAAGACCTGACAGAAGTAAAATTATTTTTGCTCTTCTGAGGAGGAATACTTAATTAACTCCCTTTGCTATAGTCCACTTTTCTGGACTGTGTGTTATCTTTGGGTAGATTAAAATTATATTTTGCCCAAAAAAAGTTTCACATAAACATGTGAAAACTATTATCAGTTACGTATGTAGGTTTACAGATCATTACCATTTGTGTCACTGAGAAGGATGTGTAGCTGCACTGCATCTGTTGTTCTCAAGAAACAATAAAATTCAATCTTACCTAGTAGCCAGAAGTGTGTGAAGTGTTACCAGGACATGATCCCTGTGGAAATCCCTTGACTCGGCCTTTGTACTATAAATTTTGCTGTGTACTCTGTTATGGAACTGAGGGAAGTGGTACAGAGAGGGAATTGTAGATCAGCTCAGGGGAACAGAAATAGACCCTGTCAGAAGGAAAAAAAAAAAAAAAGGCATCTGGATGGAGGGTGGAGGTTGGGAGATTTCTCTTTCAGTAAGGTAGATTAGACCTGAGTGGGAGTACAGTAAAAATCCAGTGGGCAAAAAAAATGGGGAGAGATAGATGGTATTAACACTTTTACGAGGATCTTTTGGGATAGATTTTTCATTTTATCCTCACTGTAGAAATGGATCAATTAATCTGTTAATGGATTTAAAAATTCCAGTTTAAGGTCAATAAAATTTAATTGTCCTTTCAGACATAGCTTTGCATATTGCAGTTCTAAATTTTTCCCACAGTAAAATTTCATCAAAAATAAAAGGGAGAACTGGAGTATAGTAAAAGTGAGTTGCCTCAGTAAAACATTCTCTCAGTATACCTACTCTCCTAAATCTCACAGGGTCAATGCAGCTGTCACATAGACACTGCATCAAATGTCAGTTGTGCACTATCCAAATGCCACCTGTGTAGGTGTTTTGAAAGACTTATGTTCTAGATCATGTTGCAACAAACCTTGTCAAACATGGAATCAGTCTCGGGACCTGCAATGCTCTGGCCTTCAGTAAAGCATGCTGTTAAATAAACTAGTTCAAAATTCCTGGAGGATGTGTCTTACTCTTTAAAATTCCAACTTGGAATAAAAGCAAATGGGAGAAAAATTTATTTTGTCTTTGGAGATCTGTCTGATAGAGGCAGAATGATCTTTGCTACCAGCATTTCCATAATTCATGGAGTGTTGAAGGGATATTCTCCCTTTCCCTTTCCCAAAGTATGCTTTGGGTATTTAAAAACTATCCATTTTGACTTTTCTTTATTTTGCTCTGTGCATCCTTTCATAATTCACCTGGATCTTAAATTGACAAAGTAGGAGAAAAAACATAATGCCATTTTGCAAAACCTTCTTTTACATTTTTTCACCTTACCATCAGTCCACATTTGCCTCAAAGTTTTCTTCTTTTCTCTCTTAGTGTAATATTCTCCAAACCAAATCGCCATCTAACATGGCATTAATGTAAGCTTGTTCATTCTCACATAATGATGTATCCTGTACACTATAATTATTTTCTGTAAGTTTTTATGCACCTTTAAAATTGTATTTTTTTCATCATGGATTCTAAGCATGATTTAGGGTTTTCAGAATGCTTAAGGCAGTAGAACTGAATATTATTTGGGTCTTAACCCTATTTAATATTGGAATTCATAACTGTTTTCTTCCTTCTTTTTCATTATTGCCCTACTTCAAGTAAGACGTTGTGCAAAATAAGAGGGTTCAGAAATAGAGGAAAAAGGGTTCTGTTATTACAATGTCTTGAATGCTGAGAACATGTAAGCAGATATCGAAAGACTGTCCTGTACACAGAGTACCTCTCAGTTATCACTGCATAATTTCACACTAATTATATGAATAACAGGAATACAATTGCTAGGAATACTTATCCAAAAAAACCCAACTAAGATTATCCTTTTTACTGAAAGGTCCATTTGAAAAGCAGCAAAATTAATGCTGACTGAAGGAAATGCATTATATTACCTTTTAAAATCTGCTGTCATTTAACTTTCAGGCATTTTCTAAAAGTTTTTCTTTAGTTTCATATATTTGGGAGCAGTGGTGAGAATATATGCACTGTGGCCTGGTAGATAACATATGTACCTGCATGATAAGAAAGAAAATACCTCTGACAGGGTAAATGAATTTATTTATTTGGTAGTCTTGACATTTTCCATGAAGCAATAGAAATTAGGCACTGGAATAATAAAACTGATCTTTTTTTTTTTTTATGAATGCTCAGAGATGAAAAATATCTTGTTTTGTTTATACATGGATATTAATTTTAATGACATGGAATTAATACTAAAACCAGTCTAGCTAAAGAAGACTGTAACTCGTATAAGCCACTGCACCACAGGCATTTCTTAAGGCATGTTTTGAAGAGTAAAGCCCTTAAAGCAGGCATATTATAAATCAAAGAAAACATTTCACTTTCCACTGTTACTGGCAGATCACAAAACTGGTACACCTGCATGACAAGCATTACATCCTAGTGATGCCAAAATAAGGAAGAAATCTACACACCTGGTGACTGGCCATTTTGTTGCTGGACTTAGACATATTCATCAACAAGCAGGTTTATATTGGTTCCATTAAGTAAAAAAAAAAAAAAAATTAGAACGTTTTTTCTAAAAATCGCAGGAAACTTGCTATGTTTGTTTTTGTGAGAACAATATGCAGAACAAGAAAAAGGTTATTTCGTTCTCTGACTCTTTAATTCAATTACATCCTAAAACTCATTGTGTGCTTCAAAAATAAATTAACTTGAGATGTTATTCCACTCTCCATCTGCTGCATTCCTTTAAATGTATTACTTCCACTCCTAGATCAGTTTAAGTGATTTTTTTCCTATCAAACCCATAGGCATATTTTCTTTTTTTTTTTTTATGCCACTGTTCCAGAAATTGCCTCATAAACCATGTGACTCTCTAGTTTACTCTTTTTTCCCCCCTTACATGAAAAGCAGCCAGTAAAATGCAGCTAATGGCTGTTTTATACCTAGGCTGCTGTAGCCTCTGTAACAGCATGCTTCGTATTTTCCATCTGTGGTCTGTGTCACACTTGCAGAAGAGGGTGTGTGATTGTAGAGCAAATGATCAGAGTACAGTTGCATCATTGCCCCTTGATACTGAGAGGCAGAAAAGGGCAGAAGAGGCTACTTGAGATAACCAGATCTTGGGTCTGAATCCAGCTGGTTTCCTCACTCATGAATGTTCCCTTACTAAGCATTTCTCATTTAGTTTGATTGGCTGATACTGCTACTCAAGATTTCCACAGTAATATCAGACATGCTAAATAAAAGATGTAAAATGTCTGTATAGCACAAAATGTTTTCTGTCTGCTCTTCATGGTGTAACTACAGCTTTAGGATAAGTGAAGGAGTAGAATAAACTTGTGCAGATTTCTCCCAAGTATTACATGAATCTTGAATTAGTAACATAGCTAAATATTTATGGTAAACTAATAAATCACATTTATACCTGGTTGATAGAAGCTCAAGGAAAAACATTGTTTCACTGGTTGCAAAATGGCGACTAGTCAGAAGAACTGCAGTACTTATCCTAAACAATTTAAATACTTTAAGATATAATAGCACTGTCCAACTTTGAAATCTCTATATACATGTATATTCAAATTATTATACATGGAAGTCAACCACACTTTCATTGGATTAAGGGTAGCCTGTCTGAGACTTTGTCCAGGAGGCCAAAGCAGTTGATAGGATTTCTTTAAATATCTGATTTGAGACTGGGTAAACTTCTTATTCTTGCATCTGTTTTTCTCTTTGTGAAATACGTGTAGTCCTTGTATATCTTAAAGACTTTTTATTATGTGCAATTTGCATTTTTAAAATTGTTTGGCATCCTTAAATGAAGATTTATTGAGAAACACAGAAATTAACAAATCTTCAAGATGTGCAGTTGAACAGATGTCTATCTTGATACCTTTATGCTACTCTAATGCTGCCTTCAAAGAGACAAAAATTGAACAGCTGTTGAGTTTTCAAATGAATATAGCAAAATTGAGCATTCATGTCATGCTGATAGTGATCCTAAAACCAAGAAAGACCAGTTTTATGCCACTGCTCCAGTATTTGCTACAATTAGTCTTAAGAAGTCCTATGTAATTTTTTTGTCTGTGTTAGCTGAAGTTTTTAGCTTTGAATAACTAATTTAAGTCTTACCTCCTTCCCAGAAAAGCCCATAACTTTTACAAATCTTTTTCACATTTTTCACTGCTTGTTCTATATGGGTGTGCTGGTTTTGTCTAGGGCAGAATTCAGTTTCTTCACAGTAGCTGGTACAGGGCTATATCTTAGATTTCTGTTGAAAACAGGGTTGATAACACAGGGCTTCTTCCACCATAGCTGAGCAGAGTTTGCCCAGAGCTAAGGGCTTTTCTGCCCCCTCACCCCATGCCCCACGTGTGAGGAGGCTGGGGCTGCACATGAACAGGGGACAGGAGAAGGCTGGGACAGTTGACTCAACTGACCAAAGGGATACTCCATACCATATTGTGTCATGCTTAGCATATGTATCAGGGGAGGAAGGAAGGGAGGGGACACACTCCGAGTGATTATGTTTGTCTTCCAAAGTCATCATAGCATGGCATGGAGCCCTGCTTTCCTGAAGACAGCTGAACACCTGCCTGCTGAACACCATGGGAAGAGGCGAATGATTTCCTTGTTTTGCTTTGCTTGTGTGTGAAGGCTTTACTTTGCCTATTAAACTGTCTTTATCCCAACCCAAGAGACTTTTCCTATTCCCTCCCCCATCCCACAGAGGGAGAGTGAGTGAGAGGCTGTGGGGGGCTTAGCTGCCTGCTGGGGTTAAACTATGGCTATGGCTTATGAGATTCAGAGGTTTCTAGATGAGTTACAAAGGAGGCTGGGACATAAAGATTCTATCTGAAACACATACACTATTCAAGTTTTCTTTAGTTTGTGTCTGTATTTTTTAAATCAGAGTGAGAAACACTCTGTAACTGTACAGGGCAGAAATTTAATCTGATTTGAATTATATCTCTTTCTGCACAGACTGCACATCCTAAGGGGTAATTCACCATTTTTTTGTGTCAGCCAGACCAATTTTCTGAGAAAGGCGGCTGCTATTGTCCTATTCTCTTCTCACTTTGCCTTGAGTGTTCTGTATCTCACTGGTATATAATGAATCCCAAAGCATCCTCCCCAAAAGAGAAAATATTGGGAATTTTCGATCTTCTTCTTCTGGGAAAGATGGTTCCTTGTTCAAACAGCAAGGGAACTCAGAGGCAGCAATGATTCTTTTTCAATTTATCCTAACAACACTTACTTTCCTCAAGGGAAATGAGGTCCAACATGGAAGGTGAATACTGTAGGAAGCAATGAAGTATTAAGTAATTATTTTTCATCATCTTAGATTCTTATTTCTAAACAGCCACGTGTTTAGCTATTAAACCTTTGTAAGCATTGAGCTACTGTGTATGAGGAGGTGGAAAGAAACCAATAGATGTTAGCTGTCAGTGACATGTAAGAAAGAATATAGTAACAGGAAAAAAACATCTTTAGTGACCAAATGA
The DNA here is from genome assembly GCA_013397795.1 of Orthonyx spaldingii. NCBI lineage: Eukaryota > Metazoa > Chordata > Aves > Passeriformes > Orthonychidae > Orthonyx > Orthonyx spaldingii. The sequence continues at coordinate 457,956 of VZTJ01001260.1, forward strand.
TTCGGTCCTCTGAAATATTCATCTAAGTGTAATGGTGACCTTTCCTCATAGTTTTATGTTAAGCTAATCTGTTTTCTAAGATTATATTTTTGAGTTTAGTGATACATTTTTTGTTTCTAATTTTCATAAAATATAAAAATGAATATATAAACCATTTATTTCTTGATTTATTATATAGGCCACTAACTCCAGTAATTAAGGTAGTTGAGCCAAGGTATTTTTAAAGGCACTTCACTCTGTTTAGATTAACATCTGTCTTGTTCAAGGACTCTATTTCAAATGATGTCCTAAGTATATGACTTCTGTTGCAGATGGTAACCACAGGTGTTTTCTCCATCTTTGATTCTGAGAAATAACTCTTCTCCTATCTATCCCTGCCTAATAATGGCTTCCAAATTCTTCTCAAACACAACCTCTGAAAATGAGAATATTTCCTTTCTAAAACTTCACTGCTAAAAACATGGTAATTCCCAGTGTGTGTAAGAGTCGATTACTTTTTCTCAAATTAGATAGATGTGAAAAACTTGGTAGCTAAAAGTTCGGTAAATGAATAAGTTATCAATAAATGTTATGAAATTATTACATTTTGCTGGGAAAATAAATCAGCATTTCTAGACATACTTTTGATACTATGAAAACTAGGAATAGCTGATTGAACACAAATACAAAATTATTCCATTTAACTAATTCATATTCTATTATGACACATGGAAATTACTACTTTATGCGCTTATGCTAGTTACAGATTTTCACAAATTGCAACATTCAATGACAGAAATCAATAAATAATGATAAGTTATAGAAAAGTGTAAATAGGAAAACATTTTTGCACTGCCAAAAATAAAAGAGGACTGAAATACAGTAAATTCTTATAGTATTATTATTGAGGAAAACGTGCAAGTCTGCAGGTAAGTCAGCTGATCTGGTGACAGCAATGTGGATGAGAATTTTTAAACTGTACAATCTCATCATGATTTTTACCCAGTCTTGTTAGTTCTTTCTAACCAGGTGATCTTACAGTGTTATTCCAAGTAGTCAGTCTTTTTGGTTTGTGTGTTGGGAAAACTAAGGTACAAAGAATAATAATTGGATATTCTGGATACTCACCATGATAGCATAGGGTTAAAATGTTTTTAAAAGCATAGGCCTTGGGAACAGTAATAGATATTGTATCTGCTGAAGGCAGTGAACAGAGTGAACCTGCACACGGCGAACCTGCACCTGGGCACCCACCTGTAGAGTAGCTGATGTGATGATTATTTGATAAACATAATTAATCTCAAGAATCATGAGAAAGGATTAACAATACTGTGAAACTCTGTGGGGAAGGGGGCTTAAACTCATGCTTGGGTGAAAACAATACATACAATAGAACTATGTTAAAGTTGATGATTAACATATGATTGAATAGCAGTTATGTAAGGGAGAAGTATAAAATCAAATCTATTCCGAAACCGTGTCAGGACTTTGATTTGGGTCTGAACCCCTGGTCCCCCAGAGTACTCTCAATAAAAGCATCGGCATAATCATTTCGTGGTTATGTTTTTCTACGCTAACAACCATGCCATAGTAGAGTGTCTACCACAGCAGAGTGGAAATACAGCTTGCATTTCCTGAGTCCTCTCTCTTGATTCAGTGGAAGGAAATAGTTTTTATTTTGCAATTTAAGAATCAATCCATGCTGTTGAGTAAACTAAAATTCAGAAATATTTCACATTAGTTGAGGCTGAGTTTCATGCAGTCAAACAACATGTCAGTAATTACGTGATTTGCATTAACTTATCTCCAATTATCCTTGATATTCATTGATCTATTTATACACGTATAGAAACTATTATGAGAAGTTACTATTAGGTCATTAAGGCAAAAACTTTCCATCTCCAGCTTGACATTTAAAAGACAGAGTTAGGAATTTAATGGCTCAATATGATAGATTTGTATACCTGTGAAAAGCTCTGATATCTGTGATGAGAAACTATGCAGAACCTTATTAGTAGTTTTTCTTAATACTCTCCTGAACCTAGATGTGTCATAATAATTAGGAAGCAGGTGGAAAGCCAATTTTCACTCCATGTGCTTTTGGACCTGGTAGAAAAACAATTAAGCTGATCCTAATAGACTGTAATGGGGAAAGTAAAATTCTAAGTGGTGGGGCTAATCCAGACTTTCTGCAGAACTCAAGAATGATGGAGAATGTGTCGAAATTTTCCTATGCTACTGTCTCTGGTTGAGCATAACAGCAAATTGTCTTGAAACAAAGTAAAAATACTGGAGGACTAAGTACCCATCCAATTTCAAGTGTTCAGTCCTAAATTATACCAAGAATCTGTGAAGGACAATGAAAAACATCCTGTGTCCAAATCATCATCTCCAAGAAGCTGTGGGATGAAATCCAGATGCAGGAAGTGGATAACATCCTCTTACAGTGAATTGAGAGCCACAGAAAGAAGTTGTAGAGGTGAAAAAGGAAGGAAAAGGTGAGTCACTCCTAATTACTGAGATGTCTTCCAGATATCATCTCTCATAGGCACTTCCACTGAAGTAGTGAGGGGGAGAAATGCAGCAGCTGAGGAGCCACCACCATTAGCCATGGCAATTAAACTGTGAAGGAAATTGAATGACATATTCCATCAAAAGTTGTAGGTATCTGGAATGGTACATTAGCACAATTAACTCCTTTTTTCAAAAGACAAGCTCAAGAATGTCTCATACACCATTTTGCTACATGAGTAAATCAATATGATGTTTTTTAAGTACTGTATGCCCTCTTTTCCCATCCCCCATAAAATAAATTTGCATCCACACACAATCAGGCTGAAAAAATACAAGTATCTTGTCCTAAACTGAAAAGAAATGTGCAATAATCAAGCAAAGGAGAATTTTTCATCCAGAGAATGAAACTCTTAGAAGAGGTGATCAGAAAATTCCATGTTTAAGAATCTTTAAGCAGCTGAAATGGATAGGATTAACACAGTGGCTTAATAGAGGGTGAGAAGAGAGAACATAGGCAAAGAACTTTTCAAATCCTGGTAAACAGAATAAGAAGCAGAAAGTGATTCATAGGCTGAGGAAATTTTATTGTGAATAAATTATTTTCAAAGCTATCATAACGGAAAACTTTTCCAACAACTATCATTTCTCTAGAGCCAGTCTGAAGAGTGCTTAAATGGACTATGTTCCATTAACAGAGCTTATAATTATTGTAACAGTAAAATAAACATTAATTGTTGGCAGACATAGGAATTTTAGAGATCTCTTGTGTAGCCCTGCACTTCCCAATAATACACTGTTTTGTCTTAGAAGTTACACCACTTTCTGTACTGCAGCAGTTGGTAAGTCCCTCTATGGATGTTGAATATTTTTAACCTTTCTCTGCATAGTTTTGTGACCAAACCTCCCACACAAACAGCAGATCTTTTCACAACCAAAAGAAGAGAGCAAGTCAAGTCCATTTATCAACAACAGGTTTGTGTTACATCTGTGTGTAACACCTCCATCTGAAGTTTTAATCTTCCATTCATTTGCTTTCATCAGTAAATGAAAATTTTGTTGGTTTTATGTCACTGAGGAAAATATTAATTACCTTTCCTGTCATTTTGTGTTTTATTGTAGCACTTTAAATTAAATATAAAGGTCACACAGTGATGCTGTAGACAAATCACATATGAAGCAATCATAAAGACCATTAGGTATGACAGGAGTGCCCACCCCACAAAGAAATAAATTCAAGCCGACTGAGACATATTGATGTTAAAGCAAAACCCCTTTGCAACAGCAGTTGTCAAAATGTCTGACATGCCCACTGTCAGTATCATCCTTTTGAACTAAATTAAACAAAGCATTGAAAACTCTGTTTAGAGTCCTCTGTAAAAGTTTTTGACAAATTTTCTTCCCAATAAAAGGAAAACCATGACTAAATTAAGCAGATATTCCTCTTAACATATGCAGACACAAAGGGGCAGCATTAGTGGTGTTTGTTTACTTAAGAAAAAGATACCTGAATATTTATTGGCTGTAGAAGTGAGTATGTGACAAAGCAAACTCTCACAGAGTTATTGAAAGAGCAGTTACTATGGCATTGAGAAAAAAAAATTAGTTGTAAGAAATATATGTTTTTTTCATTCTAAGGCCTTTTTGTAGAAAAGGATAACCACATATCTATGTGGATATATAGATGGATAAATATATCTCAGTTTCTGTGACTAGAAACATATATGAAAATTACAGTTTAATTAATTTCATAGTTATTATTAATTAAAACAGCTATTCTGATTCCAAGAGCATCTTTGAATAAAGAATTGGTAATATAACATCTGTTTCCATATATTTTCCTCCAATGTTATGCATTTCATGTTATAATATTTACAAGTGTCAAAATTAATGAAAGGTGATCATTATGGAAGTAAGTTGTTAAAGAACATACACACTGAAAAAGGGTTTAAAATTTAAAAAAAATATTTATTTATTTTATTTATACACTAAAGTTACAGACCTGGGTACTAATTTCTTTGGTTTTAAAGGGGAGAAACCTTTGGTTTTGGGTAATGATGTACATTGGAAATTAGAAGATTTTGATTTCTGTTCCACACCTGTGTTCTCTAATGTCACAAACTACTGTGTAGTCTAGGTAAAGATTGCTTTGGAGAAAGGGTTTATGATCTTTCTTCAGTTTGTCTTGTTTACATTTAAAAAACCTATATTCTACTGGTTGCCTTTTTTTCTACAGTTGCACAATACTTACTATTACTCTACTCTTGGTGGGACCTCTTAGATGCTATGGGAATACAGATTTTTTTTTCCTGAAATATATTCCGCCATTCTTGAGAAAAGCATTTTGAGATAATTTTAGGTCTCTCCCTAGAAAAGTAACTATGGAGGTGCCTGTAAAATAAAAGTGAGTATATAATGGACAAAACTTAACTTGCTAATAGAAATACTTGAGTGTAATTGGAGCTTAAGTGTTCATCAATTCCTGGCATTCTGTCCTCAAACCACAAGACTTACTGAGTCACACCACAGCTTATTTGAAGGCAGCAGAAATCTAATTTACTAAGCCTAATTCTAAATGATTAACTTGTTTGTCAGCCTTATGCCAGATTTAACATCAACAGTGTTGTTTTATAACACCAAACAGTGCAGGTTGAGTAGATTATAGTCATCAGCTAAACTGCATTCACAGCTATTCTGTTTTACCAAAATAGCATCAAAGTAGCTGCAGTACGTTCTCAAATATCTCTCTACCTCTTTACTGTCAGTCCCTCATTTTTCTTCCACAACCACAATATCTCTCACAAAGACACTGTGTATTCCTTTTCAATATTGTTAACATATACTTTACTATATCTATCCTTTTCCTCTAGCTCATCTGTTCTTATTTAACACTCTGACAGCAGTCTTGGGAAAGAAAGAAGAAAACATATTTTGAGGACACCCTCCCAAGGACTGGGAAGAGTTAAATGTCTTTAACGGTTGCAGATATGCACTGGTGTACTGGAAGGTACTCAGTGTTGGCCTGGATGCATGAGGGAGATGGGCAAATGAAATAATGTTTCTGGAACTTGAAGGTGTTCAAACCACTCCATGAACCAGGTGACAAAATGATATAATGTGCGAGTGAAGCAACCAAACCTTATTTATTTTTATATATACATTGTCACATGCACAGGTTATATCTATGTGTACTTTGCAGTGTTTCTAAGATTACTTGGATGGAAAAAAAAAAGTGCTCAGTCAAGCTGAGTGCAGTGGAGAATTACTGAAAATAAATAGTTTTACTTATACAGTCTTTTTGGGCTGCTAGATATTTCCAACTTAATTTAACTATCTTTACAGGAATTACATGAAATTTCTGTTCCAAGAACTGTGTAAGTTTGCTTCTGAAGTGACTGCTGCATCTCATTGCTCTCAACAGCACTGAAACAAACTGTCATCTTTCCAAAAAATCCTGTCACTTGTTATTCCCCCTGAGGAATAAAAGCTAGGAGATATTCAAGCATCTTACACTGCCAGAAGTCACACTCACAGTGACAAGACTGTGAGATAGAAACCACTTTGCAACTGGATAATCCTTTACGGAGTTTCCCTTTTGGAAAACACCTATGACTGTCTAGCGTTGAATCTTCAAAACACAGAGAACAAGCTATTAATTTAAAAATAATTAAGAAAAACATTCATTAAAATTTAAAAAAAAATTAAAAAGCCTTGAAATATTTCAGTGTACCATTTTTAATAGTGTATGCACTTCGTTCTTTAGGGGGAAGAGTCAAGGGAACTGCACAAAGCATTGCTTTTCTATAGACTCTGTGTCATATTTAAAGGACTTATCTGTAAATGGATACACTTTTCAGTGAACATCTTATTGAATGAAAATAGGCATATGATGAAATCTTCCCAGATCTCACAAGAGGGACAGAGTCAGCAGAGCTTTATTTTAATCCCTGCATAGTACATCTACATATCTACTATATGGGATGTATTCTGGGTGCCCACTGCAGCACCATCCCTGTGTATTTGGTTTACCTCAGCACCTGCTTTGGTATGAAACTGCATTCTCAGGCACTGGATTTCTACAGGTGCACGTATATGTAGTGGTTGTTTAAGAGAGGCTCTGTGGCCAGGGTGACCAAGGCCTGACGGGGTACTATACACTCATGAATCTTCCCAAGAAGCAATTTGTGATTGGTTTTATGTGCTTCATGGAAGATTGCTCTTAGAGGTTTTCCTTTTTGCAGTTTGGTACTGAAAAATTATGAAGAACCATTTTGAAGACTAAACAGGCTTCCATCTCCAGAACGCGAATTTTTCTTTTCCCCAAATTCATCTGAGTGCTTTCATTTTACTTTTTGCTCCATGGAGTGACAAGTGACCTGGAAACTGTAGTGTATTGGCACATAACTGCATGGATAAAAAATATATAATATTCTTTTGATAGAAAATATTGAAAACTCTCATTAAAGATATAGTTAGTGATATTTGTTGACACTACAATGATACCATGTTGGTTTATGTAACTTGACATTATATATTCATTTTTGTATAGTTTTCTATTTAATGATCAGGAAGGGGTATTTGTATATAGGCATTCTTTTGTATTATAGCTGAATATTTCCTACCATTTTTTTACCTAAAACTCCTTATATTTCTTGTTTCTAATTAGCAAAAAATCTTCTGCATATAGAAGTGAAAAATTTGGTGATTTGTAATGTGTAAGATTATTGACTTGATGCACATTGTGTCCTTAGTGTTCTTGGGATAGGTATCTTTACCTTGACTATTTTTATAAGATAGAAAGCATTGTTCTTGTGCCAGTAGATCCATGATTATCAGTACTAATGGACCATTTGTCAACTTCTGCCCAGAGTGAGTGCTGTGCTGAACACAAACAGACTTGGTGAGCTAGAGGCCAACTCAGATGGAAGCACTATCAAATCAGCTTAGATGATAAACACGGTATTTCCATTCTTTGACAAAGGGAAAAACAGTGTTTTGCATTGCTGGTAGTAGGGTACAGCAGGTGAAGTTTCCCATAGATGCCCAAAACAGGTAAAAGGAATTAGAAATGAAAATAGTCTTAAAGTGTGAGAGGTTTCTTGTAATCAAACGTCATTTTGGACATATGACTTACAGTATTAAAGTAGTTCTATGTGCCGAAGGAAGGTGTTTCTAGTTTACTAGCTCTGACAGTCAAATGACATGGTTTCCTTCTCAAAATTCTCTTTGGAAGGACTTTCTCCTTTTCAAATGTTATAAAAGACAATGAGACTATGCTGTTGCTGTGGTGATCTTGTCTAATGAAAGCTTTATGTCTCCCTGGCCAATTGGCCCTGCACAGCTGACATCAAGAGCTGGCTGTTTCTAAAGCATACTGTCTGAATCCATGCTGAATACCACCAGTGGGACAACTGTGGATGACAAATATGTTTCAGACACCTTTGTATATATTCTCCCATCACGTTTTTTATCATGTGTAACATATACACTCCTCTAGTTTGTGCACACATCATGCATTAAAAGCTGAACCCTGAGTACCACTAGTAATTTGTTAGCACTCCTGATAGTTGTGACAACATAGCACAGTTGAGACTTCTGCCTTAGCTGCTTTCATTAATCACATCCCTGATGTGAGAGACATTCCCACTGTTTCAAGCTGAAGAACCTGACTTTTCAGGATAATGGTAGATGTTGTAAAATGGGTATAACCTGCAGGAAGTGGTACCCCCAGGTCTACTGCAGTAGAAGAAACAAATTATAAATATGTGATGACCCATCACTCACTGTATGTCAGTAGTGAAACCATCTCAATCATCTACAGACATCTTTCTGTTGTTCAGAAGCTGCTGATAAGGGAGAAAATACCCACTGGTGGGACAGAGCAGTAGTCTGCATGTGATATGACAGTTATCATTTAGAAAATATAAAGTGCACACATGTGGATGTCTCCCTAAAGGTACCTTGTTCTTGCTACAGAGCACAAGCCCGCTTTCTTGGAGTTAATGTATTAGCAAAGAGGTTGCCATCAGCAGCCTTTTAATATTTGTGCTCTTTTTAAAATAGCAAAATAGAAAATAGAACTGTTTGAATCCCTCCTTTCATCTCACAGATGGGATCCACTTCCAGCTCCCACACTAGCTGTAGCACTAACTAGGAGACTGACAAAGCAATCTCTGTGCCTGGTGATCTGTCCTAAAATGACAGAATATATTTTAAAATGTTAATAGAAAAAATAAAAGTGCATTTTTCCCATAAAATTTCTCATAGTCCTGCATATGAAGTGATATGTGTAGTGTTTTATATTGTTCTGAGGAGATGTGCTGCTGCATCAGGATGAGGATTCATCTACATGTCATGGAATGCTGGTGCAATTTTTGCATACCAGAGGAGCACAGCCTTGTAACCTTCAGCACCTGGTAGAGCAGGTTCATTTGGTTAAGCTCAGAAACTCACAAAAACTCAGTGAGCCAACACATGACCTGAAGTTCGATACATGAAATAAGAAAAGTTTAAATAAATAAAAGGAAGTCAGCAAAGACTCACAAGACATCATTACCAGAGGCCGTCATAATAGTGCTAACTCCTTAATCCTAGCTGTCTTTTTATGTGAATTAACCAACAAATGATTGCTTTCTACTACTTAGGTGGTGTTTACTGTTCTCTCAAAATTTAGGAGTTTCATCTTCCTCAAAAGAGATGGTCAGCATTTTCAGAAACAGGTGGTCAATATCAGAGATCAAGACAATTTTTTTATAATCAATTAAATTCAATTACATTAGGGGAAAAATTTAAATAGATTTTTAGTGATAATTGTAATTTTATTTATTGTTTCAGACAAGCATGTCCTTTCATCATTCAGCCTCAGTTTTCTCTATGGTTTGAATTTTAGTTTCAAGTCTTCAGTAAACTTTATTGATCTCTTAACCCACCAAATCACTTCTTTTATTTTAAGTGTCCTTTCTCCCTCACATTCCCAAAAACTACATCTTTAGTGTTAAACTTTTGGTTGTTGATTTTAAGTAAGCAGGTGCACTTGGTTTAAAGATTGAACAAATCGTAGTGAGGAAACAGAGAATTTTTCAACTTTTAGATTCATGAAGCTGGTAGTCAGTCAGCCAGTCAGTCCTATGACATTGTTCCCTCAAAAGCCTCACTCTGTTTTTATTTAAATTTTGTTTCAATATGTTTTTCAGAGGTGAAAACCTTTTTCACAGACTTTTATTTTTGTTTTCTTGGGGAAGTTTTTAGTTTTCTCCTGTGTGGACCCAAGGGATGCTGAACAGGCAGGATTGCTGCTGGGCAAGCGTTCTGCTGTGAGCCCCTCTGCGGCTGTGGGACTGAGTGTGCCTGTGCTGTGGTGCATGGCTGCAGCTCCAAGCTGGCTACCTTGTGCTGCAAGGAGAGCTCCTTGAGAAAACTCTTAGCCAGACTTTTGCAGGGCAGTGGAAGATATGCAACAGCTGGGAATCGCTCATGGAAATTAATAATTTCCTAATTATCCTCTGTCTCAGAACAGACTTGCTTCCTTCCTGTCTTCTGAGCTATTATTTACACTTATACCAGTCTTATGTGCCACTGCTCTGAAACTGTGACATTTTAAGTTTTTTCTGGACAAACACACGTGATTCCACAAAGGAAGGGGCAAACCAAGATCTAATTCTGCAAGTTCAGTGTTGTTCTTTCAGCTTGATTTTCTTCTAATCCAGTTGAAGTGAGAGAAAAAATTAGGCTTTGCTGTATTTTGCCTTCAGAGATTCTCTCATTTTCATGGGATTAGCAGGTCAGTCACTGTGTGTGACTTGCTTATTCTGTTACTTTATAAGACAACTCAGTGCAGCAATATTATAGCAGGAGCAATTTGCACACTTCATTTGAAGTTTAAAATACGTAGTTTTTGAATATTATCAGTGTTCTAGGAAGGAGGATATTTATAGCTGTTTCACAGATAAGGGAAATGGATGACTTTATTAGAGTATTTGGCTCTAAACTTTAAAATGTTGTTTCAGAAATGACCTATGCTGTTTTTTACTCTAAAAGTGAATATTTGGGGAAAATAAAAATAGATCAAAACAAGGAACTTAAAAATGAAACCCTTTTGAAGGTCTGCTGTATTTGGTGGTAGCATGAACTGTTCTGCTTACACATGCATACTTATCGGTTTTTTCTCCTGAAGCCCAGCATAAAGTAGAAAATTTCTTTTTATCTGATATCAGTGAACGTGATAGCCCCTACTGATATCACTGTGCTTTCTAAATGCAGTGTTTCCTCCATATCCTTGTCTGAGACAAGTATATATAACCAATATATGGATATAAAGTAATTCTGATGTTTTTCTTTTCTTTGTAAGCATGCATCTGTGTATATATAAACACAGACCCACTATAAAGATATGTAGTCTATACAAATGCAGAAAATGCAAAGTAAAATCTATTTCTAAAGGGTTTTTTTTACATTCTCAAATCCTATAGCTGTATTACCTAGCCTAATGTTCTCAGCAGATTCTGTGAAGAGATTCACACGATTTATGTAGTGTTTTGCATGCAGGAACTCTATAAAATTATGTAGGCATCTGTTCCTGCAGATGCTTTTGGAGACGTGTTGAGGTCTCAGATTGAATGCAGTTACAGTCTGCACATTCTAAAAATTATGAATGTGTTAAGTCTTCTCCAGATATGAGCTAAAAATTGATGTTTCATTTGTTTTCTAAGATCCATATATATATGTGTGTGTGTGTGTGTGTGTGTGTGTGTGTGTGTGTGTGTGTGTGTGTATACACACATGGAACATAGAATTAGTGACTGTTCAGTGACTGCTGGTTTTGCTACAATAAACTAACATCCTTTTCATTACTGTGTTACTGAATACTGGGCTGCTGACTTTTCCTTCTTGCATGAATAAAAATAGAACATAAAAAGAATTAAAATATCTGCCCCCTTTTCTACCTCCAGGTAGAAAGGAGCCTATCAAATACCAGATATTTTTGAAGCAGCAAAGATACTGAATTTCCGTTGCTTTTTCAGTTCTTGCAACAAGATTTGTTTTCAGACAGATGGGATAGACACTCTCTTTTTTTTTCAAACTCATTAATCCTGTTGAAAATACAATCAGAATTTTAAACTATTTATTCACTGCTGTGGTTTTGGAACATTTTAGAATGTATAGTTGATAATATATCTCACCTGTAAAATCACAAGCTAGTTCTATTTCAGATTACAAACATGGAAATAAAGTTAGGAGTTAAAAGCAAAGGCATTGATTTGACGTGGAAATACTGTGCAGCTGGTTAAAAAAATAATAAATCCAAAGAATGGGAAAAAATACAGAAAGAAATAATACTGAAAGCATGAAGTTGAAATTAGATAGTGTGTTGACAGGGGATTTTAATATCACTTGTATCAGAAAAAGGAAATTGTGATTTTCAGATGTTCTCACCAATGCTATGAATTGGAGAAGAAATAAATTTTTTTTCAAGCCTCAAAACTTCTATTGCAAGTGTTTTGGTTTTTTTATAGTATCTTACCAGAATATTATTCATAAGATTCAGGTTCAGAAAAGAGCAATGAAAGTTATTGGGAAGAAGAAAGAAAAATATCTGGAAGGAGAAAATGCAACATGGAGAAGTATTTGACTTAATTTTAACAAGCTCATACATATATTAAGTATCTGATTAATGACATAATAATATAATTAGCATATGTAATTCAAATATTCAGATGCTTTAGCAGATGAGAAATTGTTTCATGTAATCTATCTTTTATCACAGGACTGTGTGTGCAGGGGATCTATAGTACCATTTTTTTCTACAGGAATTGTGACTTGGTGGAAAGAACAATGTTCTAAGAGTTATTTGAAGCTGAATTTAATTTTATGCCATCATTCATTCTCTATTGCCATGTCATATTTTACTTAATATCATCTCTATGTTGAACTGCCTATGAAATAACAGGTGGACTTTTCTTTGCAAGCTTTTATTCATCTTGAAAATTCCTTTCCAGGAGAGAGATGAAAAATTATCTCCATTTGACAGGTGAAGAAATAGCACAAGACAAGTTAAAAATTGTTCAAAACATACATTGATTTTGAATCCTAATCTAAAATGACAAAAGCTTAATTTTTTTTCAAGTAATTTACCATTTGAATAATATTTAATAATTTTGAACTACTTTTGTGATAGTCATGGGTGTTTACTCAGCTCTGTCAATAAATTCTGTATTTGGGTCATTTAAAGAGAAGCAACATCAAAATGATGGTCATTTGTGAAAGGCAGTACTGGGAGAAAAGGTTGTTAACCATTGCACAGAAATTTTGAAAGAAGACAGAACCTGCTTCTGTGGGGAGAAGTGCAGCTGCTCATGGCTGTAATGTATTTTCTCTGTTTTGCGAAAGGTTTTTCTTCTGCATCTTTCCCACTGTAAATAAATGCCTCAGTGTTCAGTCATTGTTTTGGTCCTTGAAGGTGCCTGGTTCTATTTATAGAACAAGAAATATCTGCAGAGAATTGACTATTGAATCCTAAGAAAAATGCCCATTAGAATTGGACAGGCCATTTTAATTCCAGTCTTCTAAAATTTTGAGATCCTTGGTTTTGTGACCTTTTTCATATATGTTCTAAAAAGGGTCAGGAAAATTATGCATTTTAAAACTTAGACCACTGCAAGAACTGTGAAACATTTGTGAGATTGACAGCTACTGACCTGACTGGTGGGCAATACTGATGCTCACAGATCACAATTTTTAGATTGGAGTCAGATCTTTTTGTGTTTAGGAGTACTATTAACTGTAGTCTGTTTCCACCATCTCTTACATTCATTTTTGCAAGAAGGCAGGAGTGCACAGAGAGTCTGGGAGGGTGGGACCATGTGCTCCTCTGGCAGCCTCAGTTGTACCAGCGAGCAGGCAGGTACTGTTCTCCAGAAAAATAAGGAAGGACTGACAACTGTGTGTTAAAATTCAAACTAATACAGCACCAGTGAAGTAGCTGTGAACAAGCAAAACATCAATAAAAAGTGTAAATAGCATTTCTTTATTGTAATTATGACAATGGTTTATTTTTTGTTGCTACTTTAAAAAGAAATAATGAAGTACTATATGATGAGGTAAATATCTACCATGGAAAGTTTCAGCCTACATGTATGAAGTTTAACAAAATTATAGGAATCTGAAAATGGATTCAAGTATTGGAAAATGACATGGAGGATTAAGTGTAAGTGAGCTAATATTTATACATTGAGCAATGATCCGGAGAAAGAGAGAAAGAGAGAGAGAGAGATTCTGCAGCTGAACTTTAAAAATTAGAGAGGATGATATATCTTTTCAAGGAAAGGAAGAATAGTCATAGAATAATAGAATTATTTCAGTTGGAAGTGACTTTAAAAATCATGTTTCAATGCCTCTGCCATGGGTAGAGACATCTTCCAGTGGACCAGGTTACTTAAATCCCCACTGAACATTTCCAGGGTTGGGGCATCTGGATGATCTTTGGACAATCTGCCCCAGTGCCTTATCACCCTCACAGCAAAGAATTTCTTCCTAATATCTAGTTTAAACTTATTCTCTTTCAGTTTGCTCCTTGTGCTATCATTGCATGCACTTATATATTTTGTAGGAAGATCTATATTTTATGAAGGTATATGTTAAGATTCAATTATTGAGAGATGTCTCTGCCCAAATTAAGGTGCAAACAAGACCATATGCCAAAGTCAGTAATACAGATTTTTTTTTTTTTTTTTTAAATGAATGTGAGGTAGAGAGATAGAATAAAAAAGAGAGAGGAGAAAGAGATCAAGTAGAAGATAGTCACCACCTGTGGATCCAGTGGTGTCTTGATGGTCTCTCTTCACCCCGGGCTTCTCAGTGGTGGGGATCCTGAGGCTGTTCAAAACTTTTCACCATTTATACATTTTAGGTTAAGCAAAGGAATTAATGTTTATTGGCTACACAGTTCTCTTATTCTATTGGTTAAATTATTGCCTTGCTTCAGGTGCTAACTAGTCCACTAGTCCTCAGTCTTTCTCTTGTTTTTAGTTGGTGGGTTTCTTGAGTTGGTGGGTCATGATCCCATGCCAGAATTACCTTGTGCACAATCAGAGCTGATTCAGTGCAGTTGCTGAGTTGGCTTTCCTTGTGGTCCATAAATTCTGTATTCTTTGTGTCCAGTATCAGTGATGTGTTCTTCTCCCCCAGTTTTGTCCCCCTAGGTCTGAGATAACAGCTGGATAATAGTATCATCTTTATCTCATCTCAAGTTCTCTCTGTGACGGCTTAACTTACACTCCAGGTTCTGCCTATCCATGCAGGCACATTTTGGGGGGCTTTGGTGTTCATTGGTGGTCACAGATGCCATCTGTCCCATAATTTGGGGTGATCCTTGATTGACCAGTGAGATGTGTATGAGCAGTTGCTTTACACAGTTTGCCGCAGTGGGAATTTCTGCCCAGATGTGTTAATCAGGATAAGCTAAACAGATCTCACCTCTGCCAGGCCTGGAGTTCACACCATCCTGGTGCTCCATTCTGTACTTACCTCATAGCAAAGTCCTTCTGTGGCCTGAACAGTGTCTGAGACAGGCACCTGTGCTCTATAACTCCTTACAGCATGTAACACTATTTTGACCTTAGGAGTGAATCTGTGACACAATATTTATTACTCTTTTGTAATAAATCAGTAATACATAAGGCCTTACAAAGAGTACACAAAGAAATTCAGCATTGATCAGTTTCGCCTTCTATAGATTTCTAACACTTCCAGATGTAGCATTATTCTAAGTGGCATTGGGAATCTATTGCTGTTTCTGGGGCATGGCATGATGTATGAACTACCTCTCCAGTTCTATATGCATCTGGAACTGCTTAGGGAGCGGTTGTTGTAATCATATTCATGATACATCAGAAAAAGTGTTTTAAAGACTAATCTTCATATTTGTCCAAATTTCTTCCTGGGAATGAGTAACTTAGTAGTTATCAGAAACATTCAAACTCTCTTGGGTTCTGTTTTCTAATGCAAAACTTGTTTATTATGGACAAAGGGCTTCATTGTTACCTACTTTTAATGGAAGTCTAGAGGGACTTGAAGGTATTTATGAAATAACAGTCAGAATTCTCTTCTGAGTTGTGTCAATATAAACATATTTCAGAAGTCCTATGATAGTTTAAGTGTTGCAAATTCTTTTTTAACAGTGTCACAGCATGTCACTGAAACCAATAACTGTGTATACTGTATTCCCACATCTGCAATTATCTAATTTCACTAGTATGAAACTTCATTAATATAGAGTATCTCATGCTGTCGTGTTCTGAACACTAAGCAGTAAGGCAGAGAGGGCAGACAAGAACCCGAAGCATTGAAGTGTGGTTCATTCATGGCAATTTGTCAGGTTCTCACCTAAAAAGATTTTGTTCTGTTCAGAGTGTGAGGTTGTGACTGTCAAGAAAATTTCTATAAAATGAAATTCTGCCTTCTTCTAGGTGTCTCTTGAGCTGAAGAAAGATCAAGTCTGGCATATTTATAGCTCTACATAAGAACATCTTTGGCCATCACTGTCAACATATGTCAAACTTGCATGGAACAGCATGAAAAGACTTAAAAAAATAAAGAGATGGGCATATTGCAGACACAGCAACCAGCAAAACCCCTTAGTACACAGAACTACTCAGTGGTTTTCCTTATACCTCTCTCAAAAATTCTGAGTTTATGTTGAAACAAGATATCCATCCTACTTCTATTCATTTCATGGCTAGTTGGATTTTTTTTAATATTTTGGCAATCAACAAAAGTGTTGACATTGTGTGCCTATCAGTGCTCAAAGATAATTATCATTTCACAAGGCCTACTCTTAGAATTGGAAGAATTTTTGTGAATTGATGAAAGTACACGATCTTTGCCACACAGACCAAATATTGCTTGCACAAACTGATATTGCTTATCCATATATGCCAGAAATAATCTCATAAGTTTTGCATGAAATGGTCTGTGATCACAAATTCAAAAACATTGTTCTCCAGCACTGCAGCATTACACACATGTATTTGTGCAATAGAACAGTATTCACTGTTTTTTTTTTCTCCCACACAGAGCAGTGCCAATCCTCCTAAAGCAGAGTTGTCTTATTTCATCTGTTAATCATAGCATTTATCTTCTGAAATTTGGTATAATTTGATGACAATTGAAATCACCATGTTACATTCTTCTTCCTCAAATTAGACTGACATGCTAGGCAGAGTGATTGCAAAGAATTTTGTCTTAAAATTTATCAAGGAGGGATGGGTAACATAATCCTTGACTATGTGACTGCAAGAGATTTCCTTGTTTTTCAACTGTCAATTTTCAATGAAATCGAATTAAGATATTTCTTAGAACTAGCAAAATTGCACTGACATTACATTGACTTTTATTGCCTACAAGTAATGCATTAGATCTTTATCTGATTAATGGCTACCTTATTGATCATATCAGTATTATCCTTCTGTGAGAGCTGTGCAAAAGTCATCATCTTACAGAAATAAGCGGTTAACTATGGAAATTATTAGTATGCTGGCCACTGGCTGGTGGAGTCAGACTATGTACAAGTTAGTAAGGCTTCCATTTATTCAGGCTTGTTCTCCTTTGTACTGTCAGAAAGTTCAAATAAGATACTTTTCACCAGATTCTTCAGAAACTCTGTCTTCTGTAAATTTGAATTGCCCTCTTGATCACATATAAGAGCATCTGACAGGCATAATAGAGATGCAACTTGCAGTGTCACTTTTGATTATTTAAAATTTAAATTGGCTTGTTCAAATATACTGTGAATAGTTGTGGATACCATTTCTCTTGCCATTTTAGAAATTTCAATGTAGTGTATTCCCTTATTACACCTTTTCCAATTTAAGTTTCATAATTTTATTTTTAAATAACTGTTTCTATAAATAGAATTTCTAAATAATCATTCAGGTGCATATAGAAAAACATTCCTAACTACTGCTATTCTCAGAATCTTGACTTTCAGGAGTCTTACATGACAAGTGAACACTGCAAAAATCCTAGAATATGATTTTGAGAGGAATCAGTGAGAATACTTAAACAGATATTCTGTAATCCTTGCAGTTAGTGAACTTGTCACCTCAGCCTAGATACCATATTTCAGAGCAAGGGTGCATGGGTCAGAGGATGCTGAGCTGTCACTTATAGGCATAAATATTCACAAAAAAAGTGTTTCATTTTTAAACTTAGAAGCATAACAGGTTTGTCCTTAATGCTTCTTTAAAAATGCATACTTTAGAACTTACAAAATTACAAAGATAAAAGCTGCTGATGAAACAAAAGGATTTATTTTTAGTGCTTGAAGTAAAAACAACATAAACTAAAGCAATTAAGCAAATTTACTCCACAAACCATATATGACATAGCCCAAGTATTATATTGCAAACATAATGCTTCCAGCTAGTGCCCTAAAAATTAATATTTGTATAAGCTTGTCCTCTTTCCAAAGTAAACTAAGCTAGAAAATTTAAAAGTATATAATGGATGATAATTATTCTTTTGTTAGATTAAGGTTCCTTAAAAAAAACAAACATGCAAATAAACAAAACCCCTTACACTTTAAGGAGGTAGGGCAGATGAAAAGTGAAACAGCAGTGTCACAGCAGATGCTGCAATTATTCTATCACCATGGTTTTTATTTACTTTTACTTTGAAGATGAGGATGTTAACGTAAGGAATACAACACAAGAATAGGAGAGTGAAGCAGCAGCAAGAAAAATGTGAAGGAAGAGAGCCTGTAAACAGCCACAGAATTGTGGGTTTATAGGTCCATTTCTTGTAATAAGTTCTTCCTATATTTTATAAAATATATGTTTTCTGCTTCAGCAGAGCTTTTATCTAGTAATATACATCTGAATGTCTTATGGTTCCCCTCATTGACCTTTGGTGAAATAGAAATATTCAACAGTTTAGTCCTTCCCTTAGCAACTCTCAGTGTAGAAGTAATGTAAGAATATTTTCTGCTTCCTTTTCAAAGCAATAAGTTTTCTTTACCTATCTTTATCTTTAGACTGTTTTGTGATACCCTGAGAGAAGCTCATAGGTCATACTTTCTCATACCTATTTTTGTCAATATTCAGCATTGTACAATCAATAATTTATCAGTTGCTTTCCTACAACAACACAAACTAGTGACACAAAACCAGCTCAAGAATGTGTGTCTTATTCATGGCTCCCTCAGTCACTCACTGTTATTGTGACATCTCAGCAGTGTCTTTATTTATGCAGTTATCATGCTGCTACCACGGACCTTTGGCCCAAAGCTATTCTCTAAGTCACTGGTGCCCATTTTGCACAATCCATTTTACTAAGTGGATACACTATGTCCTGGGAGAAGTGCATTTCAGCCATGAGTAACAAGGCAGAATCTTAAAGGAAACACAATCTTTTTGCTGTTTTGTTGTAAACAGTAGTCATCAAACTTGTGCATCATTTATTGTTGATCTCATTCTGATGCTTTGATAACAGGTGTTACCTTGCTCTAAGAATGGCCTGAAATGAGATCAAATAAGTCTTTTACCAGCATAGGAGAGCCATGCCAACACTCCTTTCAGTAGGACCATGAGTTGCTCTGGGAGAGGAAGGTACTCTCACAGTACTTAAAGACTATTGTAAGCATTATCTCTTTCACCTAAACAGATAACATGATTTAGAGATGAGGGCACCTCTTTGGTTACGCTTTCTTTTGGACTGCATTAGCAAGTATTCAGAGAGCCGAGGGAAATAATTCTTTCCCTGTGGTGTTTATAAGAGTGTGTTTGGAGTACCACATCTACTTTTGAGCTCCACAGTACAAGATGGTCTGTGACATAGTCATGGAAGGCAGAGGGGAAAACTAACTTCTGTATAGAGGTGGGACGGTACAAAAGAAAACCAGAATCAGCCTCCTCTAGAAGGTGGACAGTAGTAGGACAAGAGTAAACAAACCCAACTTGGAGTTAGTAAGGGCTGGTTAGATATTAAGGAAAAAAGAATTGACTCTGAGTGTGGTCGGACACAAGTTTGCCTACAGAGGCTGTTGCATCTCTGTGAAGGACATATTCAAATCAAAACAGTAGAAGGCCCTAAACAACCTGATCTAAGTGGAGCTGTTTAGAGCAGGAGACTGGTCTGGATGACTTTCTCAAGTACTTTGCAACACGTAAGCCTTAGATATCAATGATTCTATAAAAAACCCCAAACCACAGCCTAAAGAAATGCTTTACAATATGAAAGGAAAGTGATAAAGAGAACACTATAGAATTTTATATCCAGATTGTCTAATCTGTGTAACAGGTGTCAGTATTTGGATCACAAGGGGAAATATAAAACCATTAAAATATATAAAAGTATAATACTATACATGTTTATCAAAATTCTTGATTATTATCAAACTAGCTGAAGAAATAATATCACATATTTAGTGCATCTTAGATGTTTTTACTGTAATTGTGCTTGTCATTGCAGTACATTTACATTGTAATTGATACTCTTGGCTTAAGGTACTCTGTGGCTGCTCTGCTGGCACTGTATTTTATCTTGTCAGCCACAGCTTGTGATATGTTATGACATGACATAAAGCTGTGCAACACAAAAAAGGAGGGGAAAAACACAAGTAATTCACTCTGACATAATTTCTGTAGTGCAAAACAATTTTTTATTCTAATTCAAGCCTCAGAACAAAATACAACATATCAGTTGTCAATCATGACTTGTGTTAATGCAAATATATTACCTCCTAAAAGAAAAATAAGGCTTCCGAGATACTATTTTTGTTTTATTATAAAGAGTTATTTCTCTGGGTTTTATTATATAAGGCAATTAGACTTCCTACATAAGGCATATTAAAAGTGCACTTCCAAAACTGTCTTTGTTTTAACAGCATAATTTTTAATTACTGTGCAAGTTTCTTTTCCATCATGATGACCACTATGATAGTAGGAGATAAAAGTATATGTTAAATCTTTAAACTAGCAGATCACATTGCACTAATTTGAATCAAAATGAAGCCTGGAAAAATAATGACATTTGAAGCAGTTTCTCTTAAAACAAAAAAAAAATATCCTTTGAAGAAATCATTTCATTATTATCATTTCCTCTTATAATGTGCATGATTATGGCATCTCTCACATGTAGATAAATCTGTCTCCACATGCACATTTTCAGAAAGAATTGTAATGGATGTTGGTTTTTTGCTTACTTCTTGATAGACTATCCTCAATCTACTGCAGTTCTTAAGTTCATAGTTACAGTAGCTACAGGATTTTAATTTTTTCTGGAAAGATTGCATATTTGTATCCTCACACACAGATTATATATCACTTCTAATGATTTCTTGAACACGCAATATTTTAAGAACTTTATTGACAAAAACTTTAATGCCTTTCCAAGTGTTGTGCTGATAGATTTATAGTGCTTTCACAGAAACTAGCTCTTATGTTTAAAAGATAATGCTTCTGGTAATATAAGAGTGTCTCTGTAATACACATACTCTGCAATCAATAGGTGGTTTGCATATCCATTTTAATATGCTTGAATTTCTGTCTTTAAATACAATTGCAGCAGTAGGCCAAAGGGGAACTTACTATTTGGAATAGCACAGATAATCTCAAACCACAGAGGATATCAGAGAGAGAAAGAAACTGCCAACTATCTTCTCTGGATGACTTCATAATGCATGCAACCTAAGGTTACATGCATGAATGCTTAAATGGCACTTCTATTCAAAAATCATGTATGGGCATAACAAAAGATTGGTAGCATTCTATACAGGATTTTAAATTCAAAGATTTTTTCTCAAATCAAGAGTCAAATTAGTTCCATCAAATAACCCAGGTGATTTATTAAGCAGAGAAGGTATTATTCTAAGATTTGTCTCAGGTTTAAAGAATGATAATTTATGTTATAAATTGTTGTAAGCTTGCAGTTCTTACTCTGTTAAACTTGTATATTTACTTTTACAACAAATAGAAGAGAAATTGAATCCTTTTATGATATCCTTTGCCAGTTGTATTTTCCACAATGAAATGATGCACTTTGATTTAAGTGTACTTCAATGAGATTATTTGGGGTAGTATAACAACACAATTCATTGAATTGCCCTGATAAATTTGAGTGTCTACTGTACTCTTGACATGTCCCACGCAGGATAGGTTCTAAGAAGCCTGGCATAACAAGTTTTTATTTTTGTATTTTTGAAATGAATTACTTTTTTGTATGAAACAGGCTGAAAAATCTATCCTATATATATCTGTTCTACATGACTTTGTTTTTCTATAATAAAAATGGTTCATTGCCTTTCTATAGCAAAAATGCACCTTAAAGGCAGGAAAGTTTCCTCTCATTTTCCATTTAATGTTCACTTTTTTCTCTTGGAAATTTCTGTGAAACTTGTAGTGTGTCTCTCTGTTATTTCTACCTTTGACTTTTGAATGATTCATTATGATAAAGATTAAAATACAGTGAAGGACAAAATTACGTTTAATTTTTTATTCATTGAGGGTTTTATTTTCTAATTTATATCCTGAGTTTTCCAGATGGAATTTCAGCATGTAGACTTGAATTTAGTAAACTCTGTCTCCTACAATCTTGTGTCCCCTTACCTGAAAGAGTTTAAGAGACCTGGCTCATTCCCCTTCAAGTTTGGGTAAAGTCTGGGGCCCATTAACTCAGCAGATATTCCACTCTCTAATTTAAGAATGCCCATCTAGGTAGACCAAAAAATTCCTTGGATAGCTTTTGGGATCTGCTCTTTGACTACAGAACTTTCTAATCATTTGCAGTGGCACAGCCACAGTAGCAATTCCTCTTCTTTTAAGATTTAGTTGTCAAAGAATCATCATTCTGGAATGATCCCATTAAGTAATTCAAAAAGGAAAATAATGTTGCTTATAAAAATGTTAGTGGGGAAAACTGAGACATCCCTAAAAATAGTCAGAGATGACAGGAATTTACAAGACTGATTCTTAAAATTATGATTATTAATGTAAGACAACCTTTTCTACGGAAATAGTAGATAAGAAAAAAGGAACAATGAAAATAAGGCAGATTGACCTCAGCTGGCTGCCATGTTCCCATTCAGCTGTCATCTCACTCCCCCTCTTCAAGAGGATAGGGACAGAAAAGATTAAGAACTCATGGATCAGGAAATAAGGCAGTATAATAAATGAAAGCAAAGCA
Source organism: Orthonyx spaldingii (assembly GCA_013397795.1). Classification (NCBI taxonomy): domain Eukaryota; kingdom Metazoa; phylum Chordata; class Aves; order Passeriformes; family Orthonychidae; genus Orthonyx; species Orthonyx spaldingii. The sequence continues at coordinate 480,621 of VZTJ01001260.1, forward strand.
AACAAGAAACAAAACAGAGCAAAATGATTTATTCTCTTATTTTCCACCAGTAGGCAGAGTCCAGCCACTTCCCAAGAACTGGGGATTGCGTATGTATTACTCAATTAGTTAGTTTGGAAGACAAATGTCTCTATAATAAATAGCCCCTCCAGGCCTTCCTCATTTCTCTCAGCTTTTATAGATGATCACTACATCATATGATATAGAATATCCTTTTGGAGAGTTTGGATCAGTTGTCCTGACTATGCCTCCTCTCAACCTCTGCTCTTGCTGGTCTTGGAGAAGGGGTCAGAGAGTCAGCCTTGATGCTGTGCCAGCACTGCTCAGCAGTAGAAAAAGCACTGGTATATTATCAACCCCTTTCTACCTGCCAGTACAAACAGCTCTATGAAGGCTGCTGGTGAATGTTAACTCCATTCCAGACATGTTCAATACAGAAAGTTTGAATATTTGGCAGTTATTCCTTTTTTATAGAGAAAATGAGAGTGAGGCTAATACACCAGGATGTCAGCTTATGTATTAATCACTTTTACAAGTTCATCTCTCATGTAGACAAATGCAGTCTTGCTTCATGTCTCTCCACTGAGCGCTGATACCATATAATTTGATAACTAGTTGCATTTCATAATGTTATTCTTCTCTGTCCATCCATTTTCTGGTTCCCTTTCTTTATATTTTAAAACAGTACAAGCTTATCACTGTCACTCTGAGGTCGATTAGTCCATGGTCCACCCTTCCTGTCATCTCTAATTCATTATCACAAATATTGGTGCAGACCACCAGTCTGTGCTGGCAGTTTCCATCATGCTCCTCAATTAAGCACAATCAGCCTTTTTCCACTGCTTCCTATCATTCTGCCTACAAATACACGAGCAGTTTTAATTTTTTTTTCTCTGCTAAGGTCTCCTTAAGTTTTTCTTGTCATGTGTTGCATATATGAAGTTGCTAATAGCCTAAATGTTCTGTGCTCTTCTTACTACAATTCTTCCTGTAGTTTCATTGTTTAAATTTCCTTTAAGACAATTTTCAATCTCTCTTTGTACAGCATGAAGCTCAATGGAGTGAATAGTGGTCTCTGAACAGGACCATGTGTTATCCTGATAGTGTACTGGTAAATGAAAACCCACATGATTCACAACCAAAGGGTGGTGATGAGTTGGGTGGTTTTTTTTTTCCTGTTCAACTACCTGTGAGTAATTATTAGGAGTTTTAGACAGTTTTTAAATTAATGGATTTAAAAATGGAATGAAAGACAGCTTTTGCTATAATGATGAATGTTTAGATTTGAACCAGAAATTAATAAAAATAATAAAGACATAATAATAATAAGTACTACTTAGTGAATTTGCATTCAATTGAAATCAGAGGTAAGGAGAACTTTTAAAATAATAAATCATTCCGTGTACAATTTGTTTCTGCTTGTTTTGGTAGAGTCTTTGGTAGGTTCTACTGCCACACGGGGTTGCTTATACACACAATGTATTATTTCACAGTGTGGTGTATGTGTGCAAGTAAGAAAGACAAGTTTGAAGTGATGGTTGTTTGGAATATTTATTTTTGTTAGTTAAGTCTCGCAAATTGGCTTTTCTGTCAAACTCAAAACCTACTATTGACAACTATATTCTTTCCATTGCTCATGTACTGAGGGAATTTAGTCAGTTTGCATATTTTATAAACTAAAGGAAAAATAAACAAAAGAAAAAAGAAAATAAAATCAGAATGCAGTCCATGTTTCTAAAGGTATTGCCAAAGGATTTCCAGCCTGAAGACTGTTAAAAAAAAACCAAACCAACAAGCCAAAATGACTTTGGAGACATTTTAATCTCAGTATAACATGGCCATTATCAGCCTGAGGAATGCTGAGTGAGAGATTAACTATGTTTACTAACTTGAGATCTAATTAAAAAGCTGTGTGACGAAAGAAATTAAGGAAAACATTTCTTATAAAGAAATTCTCTAAATTAAATCCTAGCTGCTGACAGAACTTGGACTAAGAATAAAGCTGAGGAGTTACACTTTATCCAATGCAATGTTCCTCTTGAAGACAGGCATATAGCAATGTTCCAGTCTGCGGCAGATGCATAAAATCTATTCATTTAAATGAAAATACATATAGAAATTTTCTCTTATGCCCTACCTATCTCCAGCAGAGTAGACAGGTATTTGGCTTTTTGAAAACAAGTAACTTTTGAAGAAATACCAAAAGTGTATTGAATTCTGAATCTGAAAACTGAAGTATTCAGAAACTGTCATGTTTGTTGTTGATGTAATTGAAAAGGCAATTGATGGCTTTCAGAAGATTATCAGCATTTTAATGAGCTGAAAATTTGTCTTTCACTAATACATTAGAATAATGACTCATTTCTTAAAATTTGTCAACTTAAAAACATTCCAGTGAAATATTTGGAAGTGAGTTGAGAGGAAGATGGAGAATCTAACTTCTTAGAGAAAGAATAATGATACTCAGGGCACAGACACAAGCTTTTCCTGTGTCAATTTTCCCCTGCAAGTGCACCACTAGGTTATGTCTGCCCCAATTTTAGTTTGACATTTTCAAGAGTCATTCTAGCCCATTGCAAAAATTATTACAAAGATAACAATGTCATGGTATCATATACTGTGTCATCTATAAGCATGGTAAATTCTAATGGGAAAGTTGCCTGAAGTACTTGCCTCAATTTTTTTTATCTCATTTGAATGAGCACTTTAACTTTTTTGCACTCAAATTCTACCTATTTACTTATTTTTCAAAGACTGATGATTTATAAGCATAAAACATCCTGTAATCTGTTTCAAGAATGTTCTAGTATTTTGAGTCTTCATTTCCTTCAGTAGCTTTTAGTTACTTCTTAGGTTTTTCTCTTTCACTGTAACATTGGTCTTTCCTAGTTTCGAGTAGGTACACCAGTGCTGGTGTACTTTTTTCTTAATGTGCATTAGTTTCTGTGTTCCTCAAATTCCATCATTACAGTCCTTCCAATAGAGACAAAGTTAACAGGTCAACTTCATAGTTCTTATATGAAACTACTTAATTTTCTCTTTGTTCAAAACCAAGGAATTTAAAATGTTTGTCTCTTGATGTTTACATGATATATTTGTGTCAAATCAATATTAATAAAGATGTTGTAAATAACATACATGGAATTGTAGAATCACAAAAAACCTCTAAAATTATAGAGTTCAAATGTCTATTCAGCACTGCTGTGTTCACCACTAAACTGTGCTCCCAAATGCCACATCCACACCCCTTTTGAACACTTCCATGGATGGTGACTCAACCACTTCCCTGGACAACCTGATCCAGTGCCTGACAACTCTTTCCATGAAGAATTTTTTCCTAATATCCAACCTAAACCTGCCTTGATGCAACCTAAGGCCATTCCTCTTGTCCTATCACTTGTTACTTGTGAGAAAAGATTGACATCTCCCCTTGCTACAGCCTCCTTTCAGATAATTGTGAACAGCAGTAAGGTCCCTCCTGAGCTTTATTTTTCTCCAGACTGAACAACTCCAACTCCTTCAGTTGCTCCTCCTAAGACCTGTGCTCTAGACACCTCTGTGTGTTGGTGAAAATACAGTAAATTGATTGAAAAACTCACTGATATTAGTGTTATTAGATGAGGCACAAATTAGAATGGTAATTTTATCTAAAATAGATTGAAAATAAGCATATATTTAAGTTCATTTCAGAGCAGAACTTGTGCTAACTACTTAAGGAGCATTTTTGATTCTCTTAGATATGTTTTAGAAAGACAATATTCAAGATTTTAGACTTTACACAGAGAGATTACTCAAAGAGTGGTGAGAATACTATCAAAGAGTGCTGAGAATACTATCTTTAACAAGTTTGTCAGCTGTTATATATTGATTTTAATGTGTCACTTTAAATGTCACAATATCATTAAATTTTAAGCAAAGACTTACAGGAGAACCTATGTACCTTAGGTTTAAATGGCAATACAATTTTAGCCTAAGTACATAAATGAATATATTTTTTATTTATTCTTTCATTTTCAAAGCACCTATTGTTTTTGGAAACTGTAGTAGTGAAAGAACAAGTTGGGGTATATAACTCCAGTGATTCCATATTCTGGAAAGACACAGAAACATGATCACAGGAAGAACAAGTTATGTGCCTGCAACATTTTTCAGAACTTCAGCTTGTCTTGAAAGAAATGGGAATAAAATTATTATTATTAATGACACAGCTGGTCAAAAACATTATTCGTTATTTTCAGAGACTGGAAAGATCAGGTTTGGATAGATTTTCTTAATATTCTTTGTGTCTTCTTCTGAGTCTTTGTGTTGGTTTTTGATAGCGGTGGGCCACAGAGGTGGCTTCTGTGAGAAGCTGCTAGAAGCTTTCACCATATCCGGCAGAGCCAATCCCTGATAGCTCTGAAGATGGACATGCTGCTGGCCAAGGCTCAGCCAATTAGAGAGGGTGGTAATGCCTCTGTGATAACATATTTAAGAAGACATCAATACACAGTTTAGGGTGCAGTTTTAATTCCAGCCATAGAAGAGGAGGAGGTGAGAACATGTGAGGGAAAACAACAGGGAGACACCAAGGTCAGTGGAGAAGGAGGGGGAGGAGGTGTTCCAGGCGCCGGAGCCGAGATTCCTCTGCAGGCTGTGGTGAGGACCATGGTGAACCAGCTGTGCCCCTGCAGCCCATGGGGTCCACGGGGGATTCAGAGATCTGCCTGCAGCCCATGGAGGAGGTGTCCACACCAGAGCAAGTGGATGCCTGAAGGAGGCTGTGATCCAGTGGGAGACCCAGTGGAGAGAGGGGGCCCCTGCTTCCAGGCTGGAGCAGCCTGTCCTTGGAGGACTGCACCCCATGGAAGAGTGACCGACATCACAGCAGTTTTCGGAGGACCACTGCTCATGAGATTGGAACCACCCTGCAGAAGTTCACAGAGAACTGTCTCCCATGGGAAGAACCCCACGGTCTGACAGGGAAGCAACTCCTTTCCCTGAGCAGTGGAAGAAACCCTTGAGTGAAGAACTGACCAAACCCCCTACCCCATCTCTCTGCACTGTCAGTGGGAAGGAGAGAGGGGCTGGAGGAAGACAAGGTGTTTTTAAGAGCTTATTTTACTTCTTATTATCCTCCTCTGATTTTGTTGGCAATAAACTCACTTTGTATTTCTAAGTTGAGCCTGTTTTGCCCTTGGAGTGTTTTCCCATGGTCCTTATCTCAACTCATGAACCCTTTGTTGAATTCTTCCTCTGCCCAGCTGTGGCAGGGGAGGGCGAGTGAGTGGCTTTTGTGGGTGCCTGGCATTTGACTAGTGTCAAACCATGATAGTTTTACTTTGAGACATGCAGACATTCAGGCTGTACATACAAAGTCCTTTCATAACGTGGTGGAAAGAACAAAACTGGTTTGTTTTGCATCATCCCAAATATTTTATAGCTTGTGGAGGATATTTAGTGGTTGTCTGGAGTGCCAAACATAGTTTTTAATCCTAATTTCTTTGTTTGGAAAGTATATTCAGTGAAACAATTTACTTAAAGTCCATACTTCATCAGTCAGTATCTACTTTCTAAAACACCTCATCTCTGAAATGAACTTAAAGATGGTTCACTTGAAAGATTGGGTCGTTTCACACACAGAAAACTGCTGGTGACTTCATAATTTTGCCCACTGACATCTAATCCATACTGCTGTTATTTTCTTTCTAAGTGGCTGATAGCTGATACTGAGGCTAAACTGATAAGAAGTAATAGATCTTTAATGCATTTGAGAATTTAGAGATATTCTAACTGAATCAGTGTCACAGTGCTTCTTAATTTTCTACTGCAATGACATTCAAGTTTTGAAGAGCCAGAGTAGCTTGGATACACGACCAAATGTAAAAAAGATGGAAAGTGTTAATATCCCATGGCAGAAATAAAACCTTTTTCCCCCACTTAAATATTGCCATTTAACATTTTATGAAATATAATAGCCTATGGTGCCCAGATGACTTCCTCCCCTGGTATCTTGATTAAATATTTACTTTGTTTAAGAGTCAATATAGGACAGAAAAAGCTCAGAAAATGCATTTTTAAACATTCTCTAAAGGTTCATATTAAAAAAGAATTTTAAACAGAACTCTGTAAAATGCATTTTATTTGCATTAAAAAAATATTTCATATCATGTTTCTTGAAAATTTAGACAGTTGCACAAGCTTAGGTTTTGAATTATTCATTTACAGATACTTGTTATATGTAAAGACATGGGGGGGGGAGGGGAGTATAAACACCAATGAAAAAAAAAGGAAAAAAAAACCCAGATGCTGTTTCAGATATCTTAAATGCCAATTAGCAGTTACAAATAAATGATATCAAACATGGTTGCATGAGTTCATCATAATCTCATGAGAGAAAATAATTATATTCACTTCAGACAGGGGCTCTGAGCAATCTGATGTGGTTGGAAATATCCTTACTCATGGCACGGGCATTGCACTACATGGTCTTTAAAGGTCCCTTCCAAACCAAAATATTTTATAGTTTTATGATCTGCAATTTATTATTTAAAAAAATGACATACAAGTTTTGGGGAAGCAATTTGTGTGAAGGAAGTCTACAAAAAAGGAATATTATTGCAAAATTGCAGTAGTGTCTAGATTAATCTACAATAGTTTGTGGTCCTTTTTGCTGAAATATTCCCAAATAGAGGTGATATTTCAAAATTCTAAGCAATTTCAAAAAAATGGAGGAAAAGAAGTATATCTATCTTTATTTAAATGGGAAATACAGACATAAGTAAGACTTGTCAAAAGGCTGACGAGTTGTCTGTGGCTAAGCCATAACAGAAAACCTATTCTTTCTCTCAAGGATTTGCTCAATAACTACTATCAAAACACAGTCTTTCTTACTACCACGGCAAGATGAAGTACCAGCTGTAATCTGAAGGCATCATTTATTAGACATTATCAGGTGACTTGATCTCTTCTCTGGAATGACCAGATGGCAAGATTTCCTTTTGCATCAGTTTTGTTTGTACTGCTTTGATAAACAAAGAAGCGTGGTAGGAACCACACTGAAATAACCAGATTTTTTTTTCACAAGCCTTAGAAGGATGGTTTGATAGTAAGATATATTTCTAGCATTGCACCACTGTCAGTTCTAAGCAAAGATTTTTAGTTTCCAAAGAATATATGAATGGACCTAAACCTCATGAGATTAGACATGTAAGACAATCTTGTTAGTCTTAGTATTTTATGTTTGCAGCATAAATTTTTTTTCCATTTTAAGATTATAAGAATTGGTAAAATACTGTTTGAGCTAAATCTCTACAAAACAGATTCATTATAGATAGTAAAAATACACCTCAACATGATTCAAAGCAGAACAGGAGATTAAAATATCCATCATGAACCCATGAGGAAAGCCTTTTCATGTGAAAGAGACAGAAGATAAAGCTTAGAAATATGCCTCAGGTGGGCACTATGTTGTCAGCACAGACTCTTTGCCCCTAGAGGAGCAAAAAATCACTTACTGTTTGTCTTAGCTGTATCACTGGTCTCCTACCAATTAACAAAAACCAAAACAACCCAACAAAAAACTCCAAACAAGCAAAAAAACAAACAAACTACCAAATAAACAAAAGAAACAACATAGTCAAATTTCACTCTCAAAGAAACATTCCCGTTCAATCCTGGCTCAGAAGTTAAGGTGAATCAAACCAATAGGCAACGTCCAAGAATGATAGTTCTTAGGGGTTTGCTCAACCAGCAAAAAAATATGATTAATAAAATGAAGTTGCTCTGTTAGCAGTTTTTAATGTCTGAAGACTGGCAAAATTGCTGAGTTTAAGAAAGAAAAAAATTATTTATTTTCGACACGTTAACATGAACTCTTGCAGTCCAGTGCTATGCTTTGAAATATATTTGCCAGCAAGTCACTGTCACTTATTTCTCTTGTTGTTTTGAAGGTCCTGCTTTTAAAGCGTTTTTCCTAGTGCAATTTATATTTGTTCAGGTTTAGTGCATACATGTACATGCTGAGGGAAGAATGTGTTTTTTGAAAAACATCCAGAATCGCACTTTCCAGAAAAATGAGAGTTGTTTAGAGATAACAAAGCTACCGAGAAATAGATGCAAGAATTTTAACTACACACCTGACATAACCTGGGTTTTGCTTATTTCTTCCTTCATAGTAATTTATTCCATGTTCTTATTCATAGTTGATGTAATAATACTTTTAAAATTTGTTACAAAGAAAGTCCTGGCTCTTTTAAATAGAATACTTTGTATGTATTAAAAGCCACAAATAGATTTCATAGATTTGGATGTTTCTATTTTAATATTCTGGCATCACTTTTTATGGACTTTGCAAACCAATGCTGTAGATAATTTTCACTGAAGAGTTTCCTTAGTTGTAAAGCACCTGATATATCAGTCATAGTTGTCTTTCTGTAGATGCAAATTTCAAAAGGAATCTAAAAGGAAGAAAATAGCAGCAGAAAGAAATATTAAAGATGATTTTATCATCCAACAGAATTACTGTTGCCATAATGCACAACCCTTTTTTATGTTTGGATGTTGTTTGGTTTGTTTGTTTTGGGTTTTGTTTGGTTTGCTGTTTATTTGGGGTTTTTTTAAAAGATATAGACACTGAAATTGTGATTACCATAAAGGTGGTTATGGAATTAATCTTGTGTGATAAAAGCAACAGTGACCATAAAAAAGGACAGTATTTCTATTCAAGAAAGAACTAGTTCTATAATCATTATGTAGTAGGAAAGATGGAATATCCAAATGTTTTTTCTCTTCTTTAAGGCAGTAAAAGAAAAAAAGAAAACAAGATCAAAACAGGGAGACCTTCAGCATTTCAACAGGCAAACAAGCACAAAGAGAATCTGGTAAATTAAACCATCTATACTAAAAATCCATGCTGAGGAGTTGGTTACTACTGAGAATTAATTAACAACTCAGTACTGGGAGGAGAACCAATTATACAAGCACAGAGATTTAACTAGGGAGGTTGAATCCTCAACTACATGTTTTTAAAAGGTTCTTGTTTAGAGAGAGAAGGAGGCTTTTGTTTTTCTTGTTTGTTTTCAAAAAGTAGCTAAACCACTGAAATTAACTCCAGGAAAGATTGGAAATTAATTTTATTTTGGATTGCCATCCAAATTTTAGAAGGGTTTTAAAACATATTTTAACATTCTAAAGTAAAAAACCTTCATAAAAGTTGTTCCCCCACACACCTTTTCTGTACATGTTATGGCTGTTTCATATTTGAGACAGTAGCCTGCTGATCTTTCTCTATGTATAGAGCCAGGGAAACCAGAAAACATGAAAATTCATCCAGTGGAAAATCATAAATAAATCTTCCTTATTTTTTAACACATATTCTCACCTTCAAATTTTCTACAAATATGTTTCTTTTCCCTTTATATTACTAGCTGATGCTTATTGTTAAAACATTTCCTTTTTATTGAACTATAGTATACTACTTGATCAATGAAAAGAAGATTATTGGTTGCTTTGTATTGAATATTTTCATCAGTAAAGCTTATTGAAATTCTTAATTTACAGGCTTTCACTTAATTCTGAAATGTATATGATTTTAAATACATACAAAACTAATTTGTAGCACAAGTACCTTCTTAAATTTCTACATTAATTTCACCCTCAAATCTCTGCATTGATTGTCTACAGACATGATATTAAATTAAATATTGTTCAGTAGTCATCAAATTCTTTAGTCACAAAGAATGAGTTTGTCTCTTAAACCTACTGCTGCCATACACTGGAGTTCTCTCAGTTGTTCCCAAAGATAAGCAAGGGTTGAGTATCTGATACTCCTAGGACAAGAACTACAAGTTCTTGAGAATCTGAGATTTCTGCAGTTTTCCACCTGTGAAGTTAATCTCCAAATGGTTCTGAAGTCTGCAGGCTTATGTCTAAATCCAAATGATGGGGTTTGAGCTCTTTGTTATCAGCTACTGTCCTTACATTGCTATAACCTGGTACATAGAAAAACCAAGCTGGATTAAAACAGCCATACAAAACCAGCAAAAGGAAATGGTTCAGAACTCTTCATATGTAATAAATAGTACTCACACACACCTTTTGAACGTGTCAATAATCCAATTTTGTATGCGGTTTGTGGCAGCAACCACATTTGTGGTTCGATGAAGCCACTGTTTAGATGGAAAAGAGTCTGGAGCTGGGTAAGGTGAAGGCTCATGTTTATTCCCTCAACATGTGCTCTAGAAAAAAAAAATAGGTCTTTTAATGCATTTTGCTCATATCATGATGACTCCAGCCCTATCAGTGTGCTCATCTCATCAGAAAAGTTGTTGCTGTCTGCAGTTACTAGTTTAAACCCAGATATAGTTAAAAATCTTGATTAACCAACAGCTTGTCTACTTAAATCATGTTTTGGTCTGACTTGCTGACCAAACAGAAACAAAACATTAGTTTTCAGTAAAATCCCCAAATATCTTAGATTTGGTAGCATCTCATTGAAGCTGCATTTTTTTCCTTTTTCTGCATTCCCACAGAGTCGAATTTCTTGGCCAGCCTATATCTTTCGGAAAGTCATCAATTAATGTGTGTTTACTGAATTAATGATACCTAGTATCATGATCATACAGGCCAGTGACACTAGAGAAACAGATATTTTGAATACCTGTATCTAAAGAATTCTGATTTTGACCAAATCTGTATAAATAATATAATCTATTTTGCGTCTGAACTATAGAAATCCAGACTTATTTGGGATTAATACAAGTACCAGTTGCTTCCAATATCAAATAAAATGCTGTGCTTCATTGTGAAATTATAGAATAAACCCCAATAGGTATTTGGAAAAACAAGCTCTTACAGCTGAAATCTGAAAGATTTTTTCTGAACATCTGAAACAATGATATTTGACATTATTATATTTATCCCCCTTTGACTTGGCCAAAATTATTTGTTGAATTCTGTGTGGATTTCCTGTGATTAATTCTAGCTTAGTTGTTTCATTTCATGGGCATGCCTCATTCACAGCAGTCCTACTTCTAAATTATAAGAAAAGGTGCAAATTTAAAATTATGCGGCTGGTATCTCCACAGGTTCTAAAAGTCTGTTTGGTTGCAAAGTCCAAGAACTTCTGTAGGCAGATGTCAGTTTCCAGGGAGGACAACATCTGGATGCTTAGCACAACAAGCAATAAAAATTAGCAGTTTCCTAACAAGTAGATTTTTAAATACCCATAGTAATAAGTATAATTCTATAAAATAGACATCAACAAAGCATAATTTCGAGATTTATGTGATTTGTTCCCTGAAAACTACTGTCTGTCTGTATTTAGAGTTAAAAATGTCTGTTCACCTTGTAAGATGTTATAAAAGCCCCTATCGCTTTTCTAAGTAAATTATTTTTCTGTAGGCTGAAGCTGCTAACAGTACCTGAAGAATTAATAGTGGTTTTGGCACAGGTCAGCATGTATCCTGCCAGTTGCCTCTCCCACTGAGCACATGCAGTAAGAATACAGGACTTGAGACTCCAGTGGGGTTTATTACATTTGCTGACGTTGACGATGGCAGAAGTCTTAAGTGTCTAGCGAAAGAGAAGGGCACTAAGAAAGATATTGCTGAAATGCAACAAAAAAAGAAATGGAAATTTTCAGGGCTCCATCAAAAAGCCCTTGGAAGAGTTGGGGTTATCCAGTACTCCTTCAGTTCTCCACTGAGGAAGTTCCACTTCTTCCTGTGAGAATCTGGCAAAATGAACCAATTTTACCTACCTGAAATTTTAGACAGGAATTTGAAAAATCGAAATTACAAAATCTGATGTTAATCCATAAATGTCATTTGGTTAGCTGCTTATTTATTAGTGTATTGAATAGTCATCTTTCTAGTAGGTTTGAAAAGTCAAGTGATGTTCCAATACACTTAATAGGGCCAGGAAGGTTGTGCTTTCTTTATGTTTCCTTGTGAGGGTTCATGAAGCTGCTCAGGAGACTGGATTTAGAAGGTTTAGGAAAATTTGGTTAGTGGGGCTGAGTACTTTTTGGTTATGATTGGTTTTGCTTTTCTTTCCTAGTATGAAAATGAGGCCAGAGCAGGGTCCCATTATAGAAGTCACAAGCAAGCATATAATAAAATGCTAATCCCTGTCATAGAGACTTCACAACTTAAATAATAGCCTGACAATTCAACAACACTAATTTAAAGTATATAAGAGAAATTTTATTCTCATTACAAAATAGATATTTAAACGTTAAGAAATGTATATGAATATGACTACAACTTGCCTTAGAAATTAATGTATTTTAAATTATATTTTTAATGAAGTGGTATAATTCTGAAGTGATAGATATTTTGTTATAGCAGGATGTCACTTTTTTTTTAATTTAAGAAGTAATTTATTGCAAATATTATTTTTTAGAGAACATAAGAGAAACTAATATAAACCATCAGATATTTTCCATACAAAAACATGTTAAAAAATCTCCTTTTGGGACGATCTTATATAAGCTTGGCACTAGATTTTCAATCATGAGTTAAATCACAGTATTGCTAATTATGAAGATCAAATTAAACCTCATACACATACCAGGACGAGTTTGTTTGATCACTACCTTCACTTCTGTTCTATCTAAATTGAAATAATGAATTTTATTTCGCAAAAGCTATTCTGGCTCAGTTTAGACATGTCATCCTAACTTTAGTGATACTACCAGAATACCTGTAGACAGCCCAAGCTCCCAAGAACGATCAAGTGAAACGAAGTGTAATGAGTGAAAGCGGCGCTCACCCACCGCGATGAGTGCTGACAGCAGGTGGTGCTGTACCTTTAAATTAAGGCAAACTGCGCTCCCCCTCACATCTGCGTGTGTAGAAAAGTATGGTTCAAGCTTCATCTGCCTTCCTTGGTATGAGGGCACATGAAATCTGAAGCGTATTTTTATTTTTTTTTTTTTTTCTTGGATCGGTATGGATTCATATAAATATGTCTTTATATATATGGTACATGCTATTTCTGTTTTTCTGATTTTTGTTGTTGTTTAGAGGTTTTTGTGAGAGTTGTCCTCTTTGTGAGGCTTTACAGAGCTAGCAGTCAGGTGGTTAATGTTCCAGTTAGAATTAATCTTCTCAGACATGACACTCTTATAGAGGAGAAACCTCCTGGTTATTTATTTAATGCTTTAAAGTCTGAGGTGGATAAGGCATATGGAGCTACCTACAGTGGAACAGCTCACATCTGTGACAGGTTTTTTTTCAGTTGTCATTGCTGTTTTTAAGTGCCTTGAATGCATTATTTCCTTTTTTTTTATTTTTTTTTTTTAATGCCAGATCTACTGAAGGGACAGCAAGGCACAGCCATATTATTTAATTTTCCTGGGAAAATTTTGGACTTCCCTCCTCAAACAAGTTGAACTCCTGCTCCAGCTGTATGGTTTAATTAAGGAATAGATCTGTAGATGGTGGTGAAGACTTTCTATGTAGAACTGAAGCTGAGTTTAAATGTCCCTGACAGAAATAATCCAAGTAGTAAATTGCAACTAATTGCCACGTTCCTAGAGGATCTTGTGAAGATATACCAGTGAATAGTTTGTGATGTGAAATATTAACCAATACATTTAACCTGTCTCAAGGAAGGGCTAACAGTCATGCAAACCAAATGGACAGGATGTTATAAATCTCTTGAGATTTCTCCCTCCATAATGCTTTTTATATACAAAGTTTCCTTTCTGTATTCATATAACTCCACTGGCAAACAAGAGGTTCAAATAGAATATTGTATATGAGGAAAAGGGTCTGCATGCAGTGTGTGAAAAAGTTCACAGTCCTTTATGAGACTTAATATGCAAATTCTGTGATCTACTGGGTTAAAACATAGTAACTAAATCTATGCATTTCCTGGTTGTGCAGTATTATGAATGATGAGTCACAAAATGGACTTGCTAATTAAAATTCAACTGAGCATTATAAAAGTATCCCTACCATTGCATTGACTACATCTAGAGATTCTTTTTCTATTTAACAAGACAAAAAAAAAATAAAAAAGAGGTTAGTCTTAGATCCTGATGGTACCTAAAACAATTACCAAAGTAACTTATTGAATACCTATTTAAATACTTGCCTGCTAAAGCTAAACAAAAACCACAGTATTTATTGTATTTAATTTACAGTCAAATGGACATAAGGAAGAACATTATTGACAACCTAATTATCACTTGGAGCTGAATGTGTGATACACTTCTTCTGGAAACTTAGCTTTCAGTTCTATTGATAGAGAAGCAAAGAGTGAAGGATTCTTTCAATAAAAGCAGTCGTTAATATTAGGGTTAAACTACATACTGTGTTATTATTGTTCTGTAGTTCAAACAAAATAAATACTTGTTAATAAGAGACTGATCTAATTACTTTTTAACATAAATGAAGAAAATAAAAGAGATTTCTTAGCAGTTCTGTAGCTATCTAATATATGCTAATTATAAAATGTGTTTTGATTATATAACTGTTTTCAGGACTGCTGCTCATGTTGAGGGTTTTTTCTTAGGTAACGTTAAAAATTGGGAGGAACAAAAATAAATACAACTTTTTTTTTGCCTTGCTGCATATAGCTAAGATTTAATTTGACATTTTTATATGAGTTGATTAAGACCCTAGTATTTCTGTAGGTACTAATAGAAGAGCATGGGTTAGAATCTCATAAAGGATTTCATTGTTTTTAAAAGTTTCTCTTAAGCACACATTATTTACATGCATTTAAATTTTTACTTAATTTTTTTGGGTAAAAAATATTTTTCTTTTTTTTTATTACATCTGCATATGCATCATATTTATTCAAAGTGAATGTTACTACAGATATATGTATTCTAGAAGGAAACATCCTGGGTTTGCTGGTGCTGAATTCATAAATTCTGCAGAAAACTAATTTCAAAAACCCAAAACAACAACCAAACAAATATGCAATATGCAAGTTTCATTTTGCCTCCTTTTAATAATGTTCTTTTCACCATATGCTAGATCTTGTTTAAAGTTAAACATTTACCAAACTTCTTCTTTGGTGTAGATGTTTTAATAATCATCTTACAGATGATCAATAAAATATTATTCTGTTAAAATTTCAGAAAATACTTGGAATAGTGTCATGCTTGCAGTAAATGTCACTGAAGTTCACTGGGGTTCTTTTGCAACAAAGTTGATACAGTCATTAGCAGGGAAACCCAGAAACAGCTTGTACAGCTTTAAAAGTATGCTTGTCTAGACAGCAGATGAATGGAGAAGAAATTCTTCCTGCATTGGCCTTGAGCAAACTCTACACAAAATCACAAGTACTTACATAAGCCAAGACTGTAGTGACCAGACAGGAGAACTTAAAATCCTCACTCTAGATTATATTTTATGTAACCATGACTTGTTTACATGTTACAGATGAGCCTCTATCTTACATGTTAGGTAGTCTGCAATAGTATAATGCATGGCTCATGGAACCCCAATGTTAAAAAATTTATACGTAGAAAGAAATAACCCTACAGAAGGAGTAATGATAGTATTATTTCATCTCTCATTGTATGCCCTTCTTGGCAGAAAAAATAAGCTGAAGGACCGAGCCATTAATCTGATCTTTGTTACACTCACCAACATTTGTAGCGGTCCTGCAGGCTGACAAGAACTATGAGCTTTTCCCAGTGAAATCCTTGTACTTGCTTCCCCAACATAGACCAAAAGGTTCAGTTCTTTTACAGGGAAGCCACCCTCTTCCTCCAAGGAATTGCCAACATCCTAAACAGACTATGAAACATGGTGAGCAAAGAGACACGGAAACTCCCAACACTTGGTTACGTCCTAAGTCACTGAGAAACACGAGGTTGGCTGATGGCTTTCACTTCCTGAGGGCAAGGGAGCTCTTGCTCAAATATTCCCTCCCTTCCCCCTTCACTAGTGTGGAGGCAAATATTTAGTCTGGTAGATGTTCGAACTTGCAGTCAAAATATGTCATGAAGTGAACTAGGGGTATATATCTGCACACTTAATTCATATATAGTATAGCTTAACCCATAGTGAAAGAGTTCAGATAAATCACGTTACTTCACAATTGTTGCAAGATAAGAGCATACAGTGTATGTGAAATGTAGCTCAGCAGATGCTTGGTAAGCCACAATAACTTGATTCATTATCAATTCCCCGGGAAGCGAGGCCACAAATCGTATAAAGTTGCATAGGTTAAGCCATCAAGAAGTTTTCACAGATTCCTGGCATAATGTACTCGATATATGACTGTCAACATATTGACATTTGCGAGTTTTAGCTGAACTCTCTTTAAAACAGCTTCAAAAGAGAAATTCTGTACAAGATTTATTATTATAAATGACAAAAAGGGTACAGTGGATATTGGAAGCATCAGAGTATGGGGTCAAACTTCAGGAATCAGGCTAGGAAGATGTAATCAACACTGTCTCTAAGTGTTGGCGTGGACTTGATAAAAACCTCCGGGGAAAGGAAGGAAAGATAGCAGCTTGAGCAGCTGTTTTCACAGTGTGCCAACATAACCTCAATGGGAAGTAAAAACTGGACAGAGTGGATGGATCTTGTGCTGCTAGTGCAGAACCTGGAAAGGTTCCCTTAAGTCAGCACACACACAGACTCTGGTGCCATTCCAAAAAGTACTGCATACGAGCTGTGAGGATAAGCAATTAAGAATGATGGTAAGGAGCTCAGAGCAGTGGCGATCTCACTGAGCCATCTCTGCCACTCAGCTCTGACTTGGGAGGATCAAAGACTGAATAGCAACATGCTTTAACTGCAGGTACAAAGCACATGTATTCAGCCCTGCTAAGGCAGCCTCTCAATCTAAAGACAATGGCAAAAAAAAAAGGCATTTTCAAGCACAGCATACTCCATGTTTTACTCATGCCTAAGCTTACATCTTTTCCCATTGTCATAGTTAATACAGACATAAAATATGGGGAATCTGCTTATGACCTGAAAAATTAAATGGGGGACAATCTATTGGGATGAACTTGGTGGAGCTGTTACTTTCCAGATTGTACCAGAGGGCTAAATGATTGGTTTCTTCAATCATCCCAGCAGTGACTTAAGCCACTGTCTGCCAAAATTTTCCTTGATCCACTCTCAGTTGAAAAAATACTAACTTTTTCACGTTTACCATGTCAGATGTTGTACTTTTTTACACTCAATCTGCTCTGTTTTGAGGAATTTTTCCACATCTCACTGATTGGAAGTCAGAAGAGTAAGCAAAACTTGTTCAGCAAGCAACAATTTCCTGAGGTTAGGATTTATGTTTTGCACGTTTGTTAAATTTATTGTCATTCAGAGCAGTCACTCAAAAGTCACTTTAGGGAGCCATATTGGTGAAAGGGAAAGTAAGCTTGATTATTGTCTTTGTTAATATCATAAATAAAATTTCATAGAAATTAGTAATTGCAGCCCTGACAGGATAGGCACAAAATGAGGAAGCATTAATATAAAACTTTAAGGAACAGTTAAAGAAAAATCATTGGTTTTGTTTCCTTTCCAAATAAGAAAATGTTCCTGGTTATTACTTCTTTGTATATAATATATGGAACCTGGCAGTAAATTCAGGATAGTACACTTGGTTAATTTATCATGTTAATCTGAATCCATAAAAAAAAAAAAAAAAAGATTACATGTCTTTTTATCTACCTTATCAAATAAGATTTCCTGTTTCTAAGAAAGTAAATCTACATACCATTTTTCTCTGAAGTCATTAATGAGCCTCAGACCTTAAAACCAATTGGATTTTCTTCTACTAGACACCTTGCTTCTCTTGCTAATGTTAACAAAGCTCTTTATTTTATTTTATTTTATTTTTCCATTGGCAGGAAAAAGGTGAATAGGAGCTCTCAGTCACAACCTTCCCCGCAAGATTTTTGTATTCCCAGCTTCCCCAGAACAGGCAGACACAAGCTGGCAGTCAGCCTGGAGAAGGAGGAGGGGTTGACAGTCAGGGCACTCAGGCTCCAACAACTTGCCAGAGAAGTGCATGCCAATTTTACTTTCCCCTGCAGTGAGAAAATTAGTTGGATAAAAGCCTTTCAGACAGGCAACAGGCAAATTACTTTTTTTTCCATTTGTATACCCAGTATGGGATTTTTCTAGAAATCATCCTCTCTCTTTCTTCTCATCTCACTAATTTTTTTTTTAAAAAACAACTTTATCCTAATTTGCACCATCAAAAATACCTACAAAAAGCATGGAAGGAGAAACAGATGGAGGCAGATAGTGTTGGAGAGAAGACTGAAGGCTGAATAGCTTTGTATGGTTAATTGGCTGGTTAATAGCTCATATCACTTTACAGTATTACACAGTAGCTGGAAGATTCCTGTTGAGGTGGAGTTGGTTGAAGGAAGTGCAGCACAGAGAAAAAAAAGTGCCGAATAGTAAAAATAAAAGATGTGTGGCTGTTAGAGTCCCTGATCTAACCTGATTTTTTGCTAAAATATGTCAATTAATGAATTCAGTTAAACTTCTACATGTAGTGCATAAATAAAGGGAAAACAAAGAGCAGCGTCAAAGACCAACAAACAGGCTGTAGGAAAGAAAAAGGCATTCAGCAGCCATGTGTCTAAATAGTATGGAGGAAGACACTGCATTCTATCTTCTGTAATTGCTAGTTACAGAGCTTCTGGAATTTATAGACCACAATGCACTACTGTGGTTTCTTCCAAAGCAAGACCCTGAAGAGGTTTTAAATAAATGTTTGCAGTTCATCATAAACTTGTAACATGTAATGCAGTTGCATATACTTAGTTTGTCGCAGTGAGACAACATTTTAAGTTTATATTCCTTGAAGAACAGAGTAAGGACTCCAAGCTACTTCTGTAGAAGTATGCAAAGTTTTGAGTGTCCTCCCATGCTTCTTCATATGAGTGATGACCAGGATATTTCTGTAACTTCCATTATTGACTTTAAAAGGTGATTCTAGACAAAAAGATTGCAAAAAATTGAGAAAAGTTCCATTGATTTATTTCCAGGATATTACTGTTACTTGTGTATTTTATTTAAACCATGCTCTCTACTCCTGGAATCATTTTTCTGGAAATTTTTCAGGTTTTACATAGGCTATTTTCTTGGAAAACATGCTGGTTTTTAATTTACTTTTAGGCCCTGTAGTGTCCTATAATCAATTGAAAATATAACTAAAATATGTCCTGAGTTTTCATTTAGGTTTGTTTGGGTTAATTTTATTTTAAGAAAAAAATCAACAGAACTCCAAAGCCATGCTTTTTCTTTCATCACTTTTAAGATAGTCTTGAGATTTTGGAAGGAAAGCGGATACTGAATTCTTGAGGGTGCTAATGCTGTGATAACAAACATGACTACTACGTTAGCAAAGAGAAAAAATTCAGGCAGTGTGTTACATTATTTTGACTGATTGTGGATGAGGGAATTTAAAATTTAATTCTTGACTTTTTACAGAAGTATGTTGGATTTCGTGATAGTCATAGACAGGAGGCTCAGATGACAGACAGGAAAGTACCTTTATTTGTATCTACAAAATAATGAGAGGTGACACAGGCCTGGCTGTACCTGCTAAACCTTTGGCCTTGCTGAGGACTGCTCTGGGATGGGCGCAAGCCAGCAAACTGCAGAGGTACCAACACCACTGCAGGCTCACGGAGGATTCAATGCTTACTGTTTCTTTGCTGTGAAAAATGTGATGGTTATAACTTGGGCTAAGGAGAAGATGAGATACAACTTGTGTTTTTGGTATTAGATCACTGAAATAGCTGGTTTCTCCAGAACACCTTACAGAACACAATACACTGGACAGATTTTTTGCAAGTGCAGCTATTCACTTATCACTAAGATTTAAGAACTGTGCCAATATACATCAATCAAAGATCTCCTTGGCTAGGAAATATGGAAACAGAAGAAATCAAAATTCAGCCCTTAAGCCACATCATGAGAACTTTCTGGGTATTACTTTCTGTTTTCTCCTCATGTCTGTGATTTATGGTATTTTCATGGTATTTCTTAACTGGACAAATGAACTGCTGAAGTGGGAGAAATAAAGAATAACACAGTGTTGATTTATGGGACATAATGTTAAACTCTCACCAAATTTTATTAGAGAGTAATTTTAATTATTGGAATAAACAACTCCATCAAGTGTACAGCACAGCTAAGAGGTCAGCTGGGCACAATTGTATGGTGGTGTTTCAGGGACTACCCTTCATGGGTGGATGGTGCTCAGTAAAAGAGGCACTGAAAAGTGTTCTTGAGGAAAGAGTAGATTTGTGAACTTCATCCTTTCTGGCATCTGAAACCAAAAGACAGTTGCCTATATTAAAAGGTGAACCTGCTGAAAACTTGTGATTTCTAAAAAGTAGCAAAGCCCCTCCTAGAGGTGTGACCTGAGTTAAATGGAAGAGCATTTTTTGTTGCCATGCATGTGCGTGCCCTAGGACATGAGAAGCAGATCAAGGCTGATGAAGCAGGTAAAGGATATCCTCCTGCACTCTCAGCAGTCTGGCCAGGTATCCAATGGGAGGGGCTTCCATGGGGATCACATTGCAGGTGCTTCAATTGCAACAGTTTCGGTGAAAGAACATTATCCATATTTTGTTACATCTCAGACCTAAACAGCAGCTGTGTATCTCCCCTACATCTATTTTTTTTCATTTTACTCTTGAAATGCACATTCCTCTGATAGAAGCAACCTAGAATTTAGAAGAATCATCAGGGAAAATCATAGGAATGTACTTAAATTATAGTATCAAATTGTTACAACAAAATTGAGACTGTAAATAAGGTCATAACACAGGCCATGTGAGATTTTATTAGCAATTGCATGGCCAGCAGGACCAGGGCACTGATTATCACCCTGTAGTCGGCACTCGTGGGGGCACATCCCAAATCCTATGTTCAATTTTGGATTCCTCACTATAAAACAGGCATTGAGGTGCTGGAGCATGTCCAGACAAGGGCAATGGAGCTGGTGAAGGGTCTGGAGCACAAATCTTATGAGGAGCAGCTGAGGGAGCTGGGCTTGTTTAACCCGGAGAAAAGGAGGCTCAGAGGAGACTTTATCACTCTCAACAACTGCCTGGAAGGAGGCTGTAGCCAGGTGGGCATCAGTCTCTTCTCTCCAGTAAAAAGCAACAGGACAAGAGGAAACAGCCTCAAGTTGCACCAGGAGAGGCTTAGACTGGATATTTTGACAAATTTCTTCACTGAAATAGTGGAACAGGGGGCCCATGGAAGTGGTGGAATCACCACCCCTGGAGGTATTTAAGAGATGTGTAGACATGGTTCAGTGGTGAACTTGGTAGTTCTGGGTTAACAGTTGGACTCAGTGATCCCAAAGGTTTTTTTAAACCTCAATAATTTGGTGATCCTATGTAATTTGTGTACAGTTGTTTAAAAAACAAAGATCTACGTGTATCTTTCTTCTCTATCTGAAATTATTCCTCTTCTGTTTGACTAAGAAATTCACCTGATTTGGAAGCTGTAGCTATAAATTTATAGTATTGGCAGAAGCCTATTCATAAAACGTGGAGATTTCACTGTAAGTTCTGGAGGAAAGTCAATGTTGCAAAGTGAAGTGTAAAATTATTCCTGTCTCAGTGTTATTTTTGAGTCATATATCTCTGCCTTTTATGAACAGCAGGCATATTTGGAAGAATTATGTCTGAGTCATAAATCCCTATTTGCCTGGGACATGACTAATAGGTGCCTTTAACACAGTAAGATGATATTACTGTCTTAGCTTGCAATTTTTTTTAACCTCTGAAGCACATACAACAGATGAAGTTTAAACAGTACAATGACATTAATCTATGATCTGTCAGGATGTTGTTACCACCCTCCTTTTCTGGTCCATTGATTCCAGCCAGCAGATGCTGTAATTTATATGAGTCCCCAAATTTATTATTTCAATATTTAGCAAGCACAATCAGCATGGTTGCTTTCAGAACCTGCTGAGTGTCGTGGTCTGTGGGAGAAAAGGAATGAGCGAGTCAAGGCAGGGAAGGGGGGAGGAGATCATTGTTCGTGCACTCCCTCACGCTGCGTCGGCTGAGCTGTGACCAGGGAAAACAAAAGTCTGTTTAAATGAATAATGTTGAAGATCTTCCTGCTGTAGCTACCAGTGGGGACCAGTCTGTTTGTAGGCAATTACCAACCCCTTGTGTTTTGAATAGCTATGCATCTTGAGTGCAAAAAAGTAATCTTCATGAGCTCGTTTCTGTCATCCTCATTGTCTTGTAGAAAAGACAGAGAACAATTCTAACAACACATCTTGATATTAATATTTAATATTTGTGAATATGTCTGCTAGTCTAAAGGCTGCCATGCATTGCTTATGAATAGGTTCTGAATTTTACAGAAGAGCTTATTATTACAGTGGAAACAGCACCATCCTCTCTACTTTTACTAGCTTGCCATTATCACTATTATTAGCTATTTATTTATCTATTGTAGGTCAAACTGTGCACTCCTGCACAGCATTATGCATGGTCACATTAGTTGTCCCAAACTTATTGCCCTAAAAACCCAGTCTCTTCATAAGTGTGTATATATACACAATGTGTTACATAACACACTGATAAATATTACAGCACATAACAGGAATGAACAGTATTTGGTGTTTCCAGAACATCCTCAATTGTCTCTGAAAGCAATTACCTCTGAAAGCAACCTGCAGTATTAATTTATCTTGGCTGTGCAATGTGAAAATACCATTGAGAAAATGGGAAAATTTTTTTTTTTTTTTTTTTTTTTTTTTGGAATATTAAAGTTTGCACTTCAGTATTCCTGGTATGTGATTTGCCCCTTAAATCACATGGCATTGTATTTGCTCAGTCAGTTAGATGGCTTAAATTCCTACAAGAAAATAACTGTTGAGGAATAATGAATGAGGAATAATATATAATATATCATTAATATGGAAATTAATCAACATTTATGCAGAAACTCACAAGCCCTTCAGCAATTATCAGCATTTTTTATAAACAAAATGGTAGCTGTCCAAGTATTTACAAACAAATAACATGCCCTACCACTATTACAGGCCTAACTGATTAGATATATATGCTAAAGCATCAACAAATTATGGTTTATGCTGTTTGATCAGTTCTAATTAATTCTAGATGTTCCTCAAGGGAGATTCTGTTCAAATGAACTGATTATTAGCAGTGCTGAGAGCTGCATGGTGACAAATGTAACTTTTTCTACAGCCTTCAGGAATGCGATAGCATTTGGTTGGACATGAAATCAGGCAGTGATCTGTGTATTTAAATATGACAGAGAAAAGAGATTTTCTTTTTCTGGTAGAAAAGCCCATCAGAGGCTTTGAGTATTTATTTCTTCCCACACCCTTTTAGCTAGAAAAAGATAGTGCAAGATAACGCTGCAACACCCTAAACCAGAAAGTGACTGACTGTGGTTAGGATTCAGCTCACCAGCACTTACCTCTAGATAAGACATGCTGATGGTTATTTAGTTTAGTACTGGGTAGGAATTTATATTCTTTACATTGGAGGATGACTTTGTGAGCTTTGGGCTCTGCTTGAAGAAGAAATGTCATCTTGAGGTACCCGAAAGTACACATTTAAAACAAACAGCTGAAATGACAGCAGCTGTTGCCCCCAGGCTGATCAAGCTGAGCACTGAAAAGGATGATTTTATCCCTGTGCTGTGGAGACTGTCACTTTCTGATGCAAACAACTAAAATGCAGCATTTCTTCTTATAATTGTAGGCAATGTGCCACAAATGAAAGAGAAACTGTGCTCCTGCATCTGCCAGCCCTTGAAGGCTACAAGTGGTGACACTGTCTCCAAAAGTTAGACAATTATTTGAATTCCTTTTAATTTAATTATCCTAAATTGTTTTAGTGGAAGAATAAAAAAAAAGAGCAGCTGTGAGAAAACTACAAGGACAAAGTTGATAATTTTTGCTTTGTCTCCAAAGTAAAAAATTCTGTGTTATTGTGCTTAATTTTAAATACATATTTAGACATGTTTGGAGTGTGGATTTCTAGCTTCAGAGATCTAGCTTCCTCAGACACCACTGCTTAATGAGTGGAATTATCAAATGTTCATCCAATTTCTTTGTGAATGAATTTTCTTCACTACTAAAATTTCATATTCCTTTCCTATATCCATAATGTCCTTTCTAATTATTCTGTGTTCTTAGTGTAATATATTTCTTTCTCACAGAATCCCACAGTTTATGTATTTTTCAGGTTTTCATAGAGCTTATAACTATTTTATGTCTTACGTAGTCAGGGATGGGTTTTGGCTGAAGCAAGAAGATAGAATTAATCAGTGCTTGAAATATACCTTCTTTAGAAAGCTAATTTCCTATGTTAAGAGAAATTAAACTCCTGGAGTGACTGCAGATGTTGCTTTATGCTACTTTTAATCAAGGATATTTGTTTAAGACTAAAAATGCCTTTTGGTAAGACCTTACTTGTCAATTTTTTTTCATTTTTTATTAAAAATGTTAATTTTGTTTCAGAAAGTTGTAATTTCTGATCTCATTTCTGAAAATATGTTGCAATCCATTTACCAAAGAACTTTCAGACTGCAGCCTCTGTTCCTAACCAAACTGAATTACAAGCAAAATGTGTTACTGAGTACGTAGACCAGGAACTTCACTACCAGGCTCCTAGGCTGCCTGAAACCCTCCTTCAGGAAGTTTATTATTTTAATTGTATGTTTAATCACAAAGAAAAATGACAAAAAAGCCTGTGAAAAATTTAGCTTTTTTCCAGATTCTTAATTCTTAAGAATTTCCAGATTCTTAATAGAAATGATCTTCAAGAGCAGTCAAAAGCCATATATCTTGAAAGGTTTCTGAAAAACCACTGAAATAGTCAGAGTGCTTTTTACAAGTTTAAGATATGATCTCATTACAATACTACTGAGGTAACAAGAAAAAAAGTATTCAAATTCCAGTGTTTGTGTTCAAGTGGAGAGAGAGCAAATAACTTCGTGGAGAATTTGAAAAAAATTATCTTTTCATTTGGCATGTACTGTGTATGCTGTTGGCTCAGTGACCTGTAAGGGAGAGAAAAAAGAGGAAAAATGTCCACCTTAGATGAAGTGCGATTGTGTATATAATACTGAGTACGTGAAATAGCATAATCTTGTCAACAGTAGCTCTCTGTGGGCAATGTATGTGCTGGGTTTTTTGACACAAGTTTATATGGGACAAATGTACTAAAGAAAGTACAAAGCTTTGTGCCTTACACGTCATTAAAGATCTTTATAAGATCATATGGTAGTAATGCAGGAATTGTGAGAAATGTAGCTTTGATGTCACATTTTGATTTTGGCTGGCATATAAAATTATCATTTTGGGACTCATGAATATCATAGCAGTCCACTAAAGAAGAAAAGTTCTGAATGCCCATAGAGTTTTGTTATAGCATTCGTTGTAATTCAGAGTTGATCAAAAATTAACTCTGGAGGCAGTTAATACCAGAAAATACGATCACTATTTATTTTCATAGTGGAAGAAATCAAATGCATTGTTTTAGTGAGGATTCGACTCTGAAACAAATTCCTTTGGATGTTAACGCTTTCATGTAAGAGTGCTCCTCCTCTGCAGTAATTTCGGTGGAATACCCACAGACATACACTCTACTGAGTTGAAGTTACTACTGTTTCACTCACTGATGATCAGGCCTGCTAAATTTACCATTGCTTTCTCTCCATAGGTTTTCTTCATATTCAGTCAAATTTTATCGGAATGTGTCTGCCTCACATCTCTAGCCAGCATGGCAGCATGATATTTCTAAAGTATTTCTGTCATTTCTAGGATAGAACAGTCCAGTCCCAGAATACTCCCTTTTATTTTTCCTTTCTGAGAAACTGGTATATTTTCACCTTCCTAAGAAAGTGGTAGTTAATACAGAGGAAGAGATTTAGAAGATGGGTTAGATGATGAATATATTTCTGGTGATGGATAGTTTTGATAGTTTGCAAAAGCACTGATGCTTACCCAAACAAAAAGTTTTTGAAATTCTCCTTTGTGAGATTTATGTTTAAATCTTCTGTTTGTATATGCATTTATGCCTGCCTACTGCATGTTGCTGTGGTGTGGGTGGTTTATTTGTATCAATGATGGCTGCTTTATACCTGCAGTTTCAAAAGTTAAAGACATATTTCTACTGAGAGCAATAAAACAAAAACAAAATCTGCTCAAGAGCTACTGCATTTCCTCTGTCTTAGAAATAAAGGATAGCTGATGGATATATAGTCCCTAGTGAGCTTTTCGCATGCATCTTGGACTAGACTTTTAGCAGAATCTAACCTCCTTCTGCAGAGAGACATAAGTCTTGCTTCTTTAGCTGCTGCTAGCAAGAAGGACATCCTCCATTATGATCAGCATATTTCTAGATACAAATATATGCCTTTATAGAGATGGTGTTAGTCAAACAAATCTTAGTAGGCTTTTGTACTTTACTGTGGTCCTCTCCAGATTCAGTAAAGCACATCATGAACTCCCCAAATCAGTAGGATTTCACTGATCAAGCATATCTTTTACTTAAAGGATGTAGCTAAGAATTCTTGGGAACCATTTTTTCAAGATTTATCTCAGCTTCAAGCTTCATTAAAACACTAAGAATATAATGACATTAGAATTTTATTTCAGATATCTGATTTAATCAGAAATATTTCCTGCTTTATTTTTTCAGCTCTACAAACTTGACTTACACAAGTTATTCTTAACGTTTTTCAGTTGCAGTGCAACCAAAATCAAAGCTTTCTAAATGAAACAGAACTGACGGATATTCCTGTATTTTAAATGATACTGCTTTCCATTTATTATATTTTATTTTAGTTTTATTTTCTTTGTCCTAGTCTTTTTTTGGTTGGTTGGTTGGTTGGTTTGTAGTTGTTTTTTGGTTTGTGTGGGTTTTTTTGGTCCTGAAAACAGTCTCCCTGGTATGTATTTGAATAGGTAAAGTGCTAAAATGTATGAGAAATTACAAATAAAATATTGCTGTTTTCACCCAAGCAAATTTCAACAGTCCATACATGCTTCTTAATTACTTGCTAGTTTCAGTTTTTCAGGTATTACTTATGCAATATGATCATTACCCGGCATTAGCAAATTAATACTTTACAGTAGTGTCTGTCTCTATCATCTGCTCACTTGTTCTTATTGCTTAAAGGCTCTATCTTGAAGAAAATTAGAATAAACCAAAAGCAAGTAGAAGTGAACAGATGATGTTGAGACAGTCTATCTGTTCAGCTGGGGAAAGAAGGAAAACCAATAATTCACATGTTTGAAAATCAGATATTCTGTGATTTTCTCTGTACAGTAGCAACCTTCCCAGAAATAAATATATAAAACAGCAGTTCCTTGCAAAAAAATGGATTGGCACCCACCAAGATACCATTCAGCCAAATCAAAGAGTATCAAGTCTTACCTTTCTCTCTAGCATAGAGCAATGCCCATATGCAAGGGGGATTGCAAAATGAGTTTCACATACTATTTCATCTTTATAGCATGCGTTCCTACCCATTTCTGGGAGCAGGTACCAGACTTTAAGCAGTGTATTTTAATTACTATAGGTATCATAGGTTTATAAAATAATATCTTTGCACCCTTTACTACCTTGTCTGTAAGTTCTTTTAGTTTCAGTCACAATAAAAGAATCTGCAATAATTTTATTACATAGGTTCAATGTTCTGAAGCAGAACAACAAGCCTGCATTTCTTAATAGATTAAAATTCTCCTTAATGTTTTTACAAAATGCAACAATTTCACCTCTCCTTGGAAGTTTGTCTATACATAGCATTACACCTCAGGGAAAAAACCTAACAAACTAGTGTGTGTATGTTGGGGGGGGAGGGGGTGGTAACTGTCTGTTTCACAACTCTGTTTTGATTTTCCTGACTTATCTACTTAAAAACTACATAAGGATGCTTCCTTTGGTCTTCATTGTTCTTGTGACATAAAAGGAAGGAATGGTTAGGACCCACTCTGTCCCAAGCAGAGACAACTTCTTTTGGTAGCAGGGGTATTACATGTTGCCTGCTCAAAGTTCTTTTGAAACTGCAATGTTGGAAAAAATGACAAACATTTCAAGATTTTTAACCTAAATATTAGACCACTATTTCAGTATTCTCTTGGAAAAGCAAATTGTTCAAGAATACTTTTAATTAAAAAATGGAAGGAGAAAACATTTTCTAATGTTTGTGACATATCAATCAGCTTGCTTCTTTTGTTTCTGTAGTGTGAGTGAAAAAAGAAAGAGCCAGGGAGAGGACAGTATACAGCATTTCAGCAACAAACAAAAATCCCAAGTGTTTCTTTCATTTCTTAGCTATATGTAAAATTAAGAAAATATGCACTAGCTTCTTATCTGTAGTTATTAATGGAACTTGCAATAATCTACTATACACAGCTATATTTTTATGCTGTAACATGCACCTAGACTACGTCTGTATAAACCACTAGCAGAATATTTGTTCCATCTTATTTTTAGTGCTCTTTCTGCTGATGCACTTGGAAGCTAGAGCGAGCAGTCAGTGTAAATATACAAAATTTGTGTGAACAGTACTGAAAGTTTGTTGAAGCAAATTCTGTAAAGCATTTAAAAAATGTAAATAATAAGTTTAGAGATAGTCATTTCCACATGCTACGATCCTATAAGATGCAATTAAAGTTGAAAAAATAGATAATTGTTTCCATTCATATTTTCAGTGATATTAATTTGGTTCTGTTGTAAGCCTGATAAATGTTCATTATTTATTTTTGGCAGGGACTGTGAAGGATCACTTGTGCTTTTATTTCCAGCCTACTACTTTTTTTCATCTAGTTGTAGTGGCCTGTTTTCAGCAAGATGGATGGATGCACTGGCCTATGTACATCAGAAGTAACCAAGGTACAGAATCAAAGATATAACTCCTAACTAATAGATGTTTTGTGGACTGCAAACATACGTTCTGTGAACATAGGGGTTGGAGGTCCCTTGATGCTTCTCAGGCATCTTTGTGAAGAATACTGAATGAAATACTACTGTGCTATATACTGTATTCACTTATCCAGTGGCTGATAAATCTTGCCACTTTCAAAAGCCTTAGGAGAAGAGGGTAATGAATTTCTGGGTGATTTAGAGATACACACTGGAAACAAAAGGAAGGGCGCTCTCTTGTTCAGACTGACTGATGTTAGAGCAAAAAATGGATGTGAATAGGCTAGAGGAAGCAGGAACTCAGTTGAATTGCTGCCCCTCGAAGAAAATGCCAAAATACACTCTAAGTATTTTTACTCTCTGTAAGCTCTAAGACAACACTTCATCCCTGTGTACATATGCTCAGGCTCAATGTTTTTTTCCTAACCTGAATTCCAAGAAAAAGCCTCTAACTGGTTGGTAATTATGTGGCACTTTTCAGTGCCCCAGTAACACATCCAATCTTCTCCCAGAGTGGTTTCTAGCTTAATGAAAGCGTCTGTATTCACTTTTCACACATTAGTGTAGCAAAAAACATAAATGAGGGAACTTGTTAAAAGTTGCAAGAAACTTGTAAAAACAGTGTGTTGATTTTTGAGTTCAGAATAATAATTGCATCCAGTTTCATCAGTAGATATTTAAACACTTTAAATAGGTACATGTAAAATTCATGCTGCTCTTTTTTGGAGGACTTGCAAACAAGTACATGCTTTGACTTTTTTAAGGTCTGTCATGCTGTTTCAGTTCAGTGATTTAACACTTACCTTTGTTTATAGAAAGGATTCTCTCAATTTATTTTTTTTTCTTTATTATTTCCTTGTGAAAATAGTGCTGCTACTGCTACAGAAACTAGTTTTAGATCTACATATATAAAATTCTCATTCAAGTGTAACATACATGATGTAAACACTTGATGGAGATTAGTACATAGTACATAGAACACAGCTGTAGTCTTAGCCAGGCAGAATTGTAATTTTAATAAGTATAAAGAACTGCTATTTATTTGGAAACTTATGTAAGTTTATTGTGTTTCTTGAGAGAATCTTTGCCTGGATGTGTCATCTAGATAAGTATATAAAATGACAACAGACTTCTAATAGTTGCCTTAGAAATTAAAATAACAACAACAAAATGTAACATTGTTTTAAAGATAATGTCTGTTGCTTAGAGAAGGTATTGTATTGGGATTTAAGAGTTTCTGAGTTGCAGGAAAATAAATTTACCTCTCAGTGAAATAAATTCACTGTCTTGTTAGAGGTGAAGTAAAATAAGAAATGACTAAAAATGGATTACATTAATATGTATGTATTTATAATTGCACTCCTGTGAAAAAGCTTGCAAGTATCTAAGGTTAGTGATAACAATTTATGGAGATGCACTTATCCCCAGAAGAAAACAGTGGTAACTTGCCAGAACATAACAGTTTCAACAATACTACCAAAATACATAATGTTGAAAACTTACCATTTAGAAAATGTAGGTCAATACAACACATTATTTAAAAGCAAAGTTTGTATTGAAATAAAAAAAAAAATAACTATTTTATGAAATACTGTCTGTGTACCTTAGGGTTGATTTCCATTCTATGATAACTACACATAGTTCTCATCTGTGCTATTGACATAACTTTGTATATCTTAATAACTGCTATAGCCTTTGCTGTCCCTCCTGTGTTGATAATCCATTTGGTGCTGGTGATGCTAATGAAGTTCACACAGAGCCAGGTTTAGTTTGCATCAATTTGACATATTTCATAACTGTATGAGTTAGATATATGATTATATTTGACTTACTGCTTTTGTGGATCCATCAAAATATGACTGTTTTACTGGAAAGTAAGAGGAGTAATCATTTGTATGTGTTGACAAGGGTGGTGGAGAGCAAAGCTAACTGAATTAGTAGACAGGTCTTAAATGGAGATAAGCTTCAAAAGAAGGATGTAAGAAGATTGTCCTGATGCTTTGTTTCGTGTTTTCAGCAGTAGGTCAGGCAAAGTGTGACTCAGTGCTGGAATCACCAGCAAAGAAAACTATTCAGCTTGTGAAATCTGCTCTCCCTTTTTTAGCAGTCATTATGTTATTGTCTAAGATACAAGAATAAAAAAATCAACAAGTCCCCGAAACACATTCTAAGATGTAGTATCAATTGCAAAGTTGAAAAAAACCCAGGTAAATAAACACTTTACATTAAAAGGTTTACAAATTAAATGTGGTACAAGTTAGGTTTTGTGTGTAAAGGTGCATCCTCCAATGGGTAGATGGACAGAAAGCACCAAAATTTGCAGACATATAGACATTGTGGAAAGTAGGCAGTTGGATGAGACAAAGATAGTGACATAGACATTGACAAACTGAAAACTTTGTGAAAGGGTGTAATAAGAAATGCAAGAACTTCAAAATGCCTCCTGCAAACACTACTACGTTCTGTCTCTCATTTCCTATGTTGATGATGACAATTAAACAGTCAGTCATGCCTGCACTGCTCAGTTCATAGTGTGCTACTGTATTGATTGCATCTGAAAGCTCTCTCTTGTGTTTAAAATGCAAGTTCTTTAGAGAAGGGACTGATTATTAGGATAACAGCATGACAAAGAGAAGAATGGCATTGACCCTGCATAAAGACAGTGCTCGAATTTGAAGGCATTACCTTTCTAATAATCCTCAGGATGTGCCTTACCAGCACAGAGCACAGCAGCCCTATTGTATCCAGTATTAGACATTTAATTTTAGGAAACAGGAAATCTGTTGAATAGAGAAGAGAACAGAGTAAAAAGAATGATCAGAATCTAGGAAGCAAAAAGTCCTGTGAAGAGAGATGGAAGGAATGGGGATTGTTAGAGATGATAGATCTGTGTTTCATATCTGCATGATATGAAATATGGCAAAAAGGAAGAGAATAATACACATTATGCTAAACCAGAGTATATGTAGAGCAAAACCCAGAGGACTTAAATTTCAACCAGGCAGTTTCGTGTTAAGCACCTGGAAAATCTTTCACTTGTAAACGTAGCTAAAATGTGAAAGAGGCTAGTTGAAAGACTGTGAATTCTCCATCCTCAGAGGTTTCTAGACATCATTTGGAAACAACACCTGTCATTTCTGACTCCTCTTGTGCCTTAGGGAGGGATTTCATATACTATCCAGCTCTACTTAGGATAATGCTGGATCTCTGTTTGGTTTCTCTAGGTGTCGCTATAACAATCTGTATTAATGACTACAGTAAAAACAGGAGTCTGATGGCTACATGGATAACAAGGTGGGAAATCACTTAAGAGGCTGGTTACCACTTTATTAATGTAATATACTGGTTTAAGCATAGGGAGGTCTAAGTGCAGAAGTTTCAGAAATTATAGAAGACACCATAGATTCCTAGTAAGTGTACCTATAAAATTAAGCTTTCTCTTTGAATCTTGTCTAGACTAAGGTCGCTCAAGCAAAAGGAAACTCTCAGGCAAAGACTGCTTGCCTCATGTTACATATACATGTAAATATTTATCAGTTAAAAAGGTTCACAAGTGAAATCTCAGATCCCTTTTACCTATGTTGTGCAGCATGTGGGCTTTTAATCCTACTTTTACATGTGCAGATGAGTAATTTTCCACAGAAATTGCTAAACCTTGAATTCCACCATGCACAAGTCAGGTGAATAAGTAGCTGCATAAATAAATTCAGTTTTTCTTATAAATGTGTTTCTATGATGCTGCAAGGCTAAAAATCTCAGACTTTGTTTTGGGTGGCATGAGAAATCTTTCTTTTAGACTCTGTAAAGGGTATTTGACCAGCCTGCATTTTCTCAACAGAGATCTTTGAAGAATCCTAGGAGGACTCTGAGCATCTAGCAAGAGAAGGAAGAAACTTATCTGAACTAATATTAAAAGAATTTGTAGGGATATAGGGGCAAAATTCAATCATACTTACTTCTATTGGCATGCAAGGACTTTTTCAAAAAGGAAGAATTCCAGTTCCTCTGGATGCATTTTCTTCCATGCTACATACATTTTCAACTTTAATGAGTATTCTCTCATAAATAAGTAGCCTTATCTCCCCTTTAGAGTGGCACTAAGAAATGAGCTATTCATGCTTCAGTGTTTTCTAAAAAAACCCCATTTTTAAAAACAAATGGAATTGTAAAACATACACATACTTCTTTATGACAGATAGCAAAATTGGAGGCTAAAATTAGCAATTTAACTTTGTGGCTTTGCAAAGACTCATATACTCCTTTGTAAATGATACTGGTCTGTTTTCTAGTGTTTCCTTTGAACTTTCAGTTGTCTAACTTTAAATCAAACTGTAAAGATGAAATAAAAATAATTTAAAGTAGGCTTTTAAGTGTTGCAGTAGTTTTGCAGCTAGTATGAGCTTTATTTTTGGTATACTTCATTATAAGGGAATAATGAGACTGAATGAACTTTTTACAGCCACATCTATGTTATGATTAAAAGAAATGCAATAACAATGTTTTTCTTGTCATCAGTGAATAGGATTGACAAAGATGAAAATTATACTTGCTGATGATCTCCTAGGTTTAAAATATGGATGATCCTCAACTCTTCTCCAGTCCCTACACATCTAAACTGCCATGATTGGAGGATACTTTCATGGCTTGCTCACATGGTTGGCAAAAAAGAAATTATTTCATTTGTCAAGTCCCTAGAAGTTATTTCAATGTCATGACACAACTTTTCCCATAACAATGAAAGGACTCTATTAGTTGTGTTTCTGAAGAACATTGTAAGAGGAGAATCTAGAGGCTTTGATGATCTATACAAACAGCTCTTAGGGCATGAGGTTTTTTCTGGTCAGCTACCAGCATGTTCACATACAACACAGTAACTGACTGTTTTGAGGAAGCTGGCCTTTGAGGAATAGCTCATGTATTAGTTTTGTGCACACATCATATCTGTAAGGGATGAGAGAGAGCTACAGGACAAGACTGCTGCAGGACTGGGAGGGCTGACCAGCTGTGGAGGAGACCAGTTCCCTACCATCAATATTAGAATCTTTCATCCTGATGGGCTTGATGCTTACTGGGAGGAGAAGGTTTTGGTTTTGTCATGCTCCTTTATCTACATGATAGTTCCCAAGCTATTAACTCTGAGAGGAGAAATGCCCTTTCTTCATGTCATCTAGTAATTTAGTTTTAGCAAGTATCACAGCTACATGCAGTTTGATTTCAATTGTAAAATAGTGTCTGGCATGGGCAAAGATCTTATTTTGTCATAGCTTAGCCTAACATCTGTGGTTTATGACTTTCTGGCTTGCTGGAAAGCTCACCTATCTCTTGCACCTGGACGGTGGTATGAGGTCTTTTCCACAATACAGCCAGTTGTGCATGTCAGGAAAATTAATCCACAAACGTCAGAGGTTTATGTTCAAAAAGGAGACAGAGGAGTCCTGTAATTTTATTTGAATAAAGGGAGAGAGAGCTATTGGGCACACACCTGCAGGATTTTCTCTCTCGAGGTTTCAGGGGATGCAGCCTCCTTTTATCCTAAACTCCTGGTCGCATGTTACCCTCTTCTTTTCCCCATTGGCTGAGGCACTAGGAAGGTACAGCCTTCCCGAACTGCCTACCACATATTCCCCCCTTGAACCTGTCATTTTACCCCAAAGTTCAGAAGCTCAGGCTTGTGCAGACCCTTGTCTATTGCAGGAGCCAAGCTGTCTGGGCTCTGCAACAAACCTGCTGCCCAAAGATAGTAGTGACATTAAGACCCATTTCAAAGATGTTAACACCCTACCTGCGCCCATCGAATTGTTTGTAAAGACATTAGCACACATCTTTCCTATCATGCATATATGTGTGTACACATATAGATGCACAGTATGATCAATTTGGCAATGTCTCTTGTGCTTCTGAACTTTATGATGTTGGTATGCCTCAGATATGCTGCACACTTTTTATTTCTTGCAGCACATATCCTGCATACTTACTACTCTCTGCAGAATGTTCTCTGACTTGATCTGAGAAGTACACATGAGCAGACTGACAAAGACTTTTTAAGGCTTCTCCAATGATAAACTCTGGATCAGTTGTATTTTTCTTTTGCAGGTACCATGCTCAGAAGTGGCATCACATTGGGGAAGCAATTCCCTGAGAGTCAGGGAGCTTGAAACTGTCCTGCAGACACTACTAGAACAGCTCAGCACACAGACTGCAAATGCCCCATGAGCCAGAAGCTAAACTGTCCTGAACTATGTCTTTGTCATGCAGAAAGTGGTACTTATTTTGACTGAGAGGAAGGCCTTACCTCATATGTGATAGCTGCTTTGCGTTTCACAAAGTTAGACTTGTTTCCCTATTTGACTAAAACGAATGAAGTTTCTGCCTGACACACGAAAATCCATGCATGTATGTGTCATTTATTTGCCGTAAATGTCAAATGAGTATTATGTTATATATAGCACTGCACTTTTTTCAACTAAATTGATGGAAACCCAACTGTGTTTTTACTAGGTAGGCTATCTAATTTGCAAGTACAGCTTCAGAATATTGAAATGCTATGAAGATAGTATTGTCCACACGGAATAGGAAGTGCTAACATTACATGACTCACTTGTCTCTGTGTTTGTGTATTTTAGCCAGGTATGTTTTGTTCAAAAATTAATGTAAATCCTTTTAAAATGTTCTATTTTTGCAGTAATTCATGTAGCATACATTTTAAGTCAGAAAAACAGGCTTTCAGGCTTAACCTATTTTAAAACAGTTCTTACCTGCAAATAAACACTAAGAAACAAACTAGAAGGTGGCATATTTACTATGACGGTCTAGAAATAAGAGGGTTTAAAAGTAAAGTTTTTTCTTCAAATGTAAAACATTCAATGTCCTTGATGAAATGTTAAAATCATATCCACTAAATAAAATTCAAGACTGGCCAAAATAAAAATCTCTCTTCTTTAGGTATATTATTGTGAGTATATAGGTCACTATTTAAGTTATTTTTTCTTGTTTGATTGAAGTACATGCATGTTTTGTTGTCAGAAATACAGGAAGTTTGTGGGGAAAAAAAAAAAAAGATGATGTCTGGATGATAGATTGGAGGTCAGGTTTTTGGGATTTTTGGGGTGGGTGCTTTTTTGTGGGTTTTTTTTTTATGTTTTGGGCTTTTGTGTGTGTGTGGGTTGTGCTTTGTGTGGGTTTGTTTGTTTTTTCTCATGGGCTATATCTACTAGATTGTAAACACATCATCCTCCCAGTTAATTGATGTCAGGTATTTTTCTTTTCTCACTGAATGCTACCCAGCTTTAAAGCATCCAGGTGGGGATAGTTTGGACAGTCAGAGCTTTTTTTAATGCAAAAAGAAAAAAGGAGATTATCTGGAGCTCCAAAAACACAGGGTGGTTTTCAAGCAAGGGGTTAAAACTACTTTTCACAACTCACAAAATTTCAAATGCAGACGGTGTATTTTTGTGGGAGGGGGTTACCGAAAGGGAATCCTCAATACCAATTGGCTGCTCTCTATCAGCTGCAGCTGAGCTCAGGCTGCTGCTGAAGTGCAGTATTGATCTGAAGGGTAAATGTGTAGGGAGCCTCAGAGAGCGATTCAGTCGTATCTGAGAAGGGAACCAACCTCTTCCAGTAAGAAAGTGGTTTCTACCTGCCTTTCCTGCCCGTGACATCCTTTGTGAATGAAGGGGAACACGAGAAAGGGCAGTTTGTTGCTACAGTGATTGAGACAGCGAGGTGCTGCCGCCGTGCTCGCTGCCGCTGCTGGTCTGGCTGGTGCTGCTGCAGCTCCATGTAGCAGGTAAGGCAGCTTTTCCTGGGAAGGGGGAGGCAGAGAGGTTGGGATGGCACCGCGGTGGCCGGGGCTGTGGTCTGGGGGCCCTGGACCAGGGCACAAAGGGACACTGCTGCCTCCACGGAGGAGCCGCAGGGGCACAGCGAGACAAGCCCGACCGTGTGGGTTTAGCAGCCTGTATTCCCTGCTCATCCCGGTTTGGAACAGCAAAACTTCAATAAGTTCTAAACAAAGTGTGCGAGTCCGCAGTGCCTGAAGGAAGAGGTAGCAGTGGAGGGGGAGGAAGGAGCTGCACCTTCCCCTTCCCGCTCTGCAGGCGTCCAGCCCTCCAGCAGGTCGGGCAGTGCCTCTGGGAGACACAGGTAGATGGGCGGCACAAAGGTGTGGGTGCAGCCACTTGGACTGTGCTGGCTGCTCAGATCAGCACTGATACAAGGGAAAATGCAGTGTGCCAAACTGGGCACTCAGTTAAACCAGAAAATAGCTAAGAGATGGTGTGAAACTCGTGGGACTGGAAATGTATTTGCCATTTTTAATGTCCTTTTAATTTTGTTTTTTTTTTTAAGCGCTCAGTCCTCTATGTGTGAATACGGGGTGGGTTGGGGGTGGGGGGAGGGATTTCTGCAGCATTGACGTTTAAAGTAATAAGGTTCAATTAAAGGAAAGAAGGTAAGGAACGTGAATTCGACTTGAAACAACTTTGAAAACACCTGAGCAGCCTCCTCCCTTAAAACAAACAAACAAAAAAAGGCACTGCAGAAAAAATTTAATAGTGAGAAATAAAATTGAGCCCTGACACAAGATTTTCAAATGTGAGCCATGATTTATCATTATAATGTTCCAAACTGATCTTCTACAAATTAGTCATGTGATGAACAGTATGGCATACATAGTCTTCATACAAATGTTAATAGTGGGTTTTGCTCTGAATTACAAATCATGCTGCAAATCTGCCTATGACAGAGATGTGTGAAGGTACTTACGTTGAATATTTCACGTATTTTTTGATGTGAATGGATCTGTGGCTTTAGTTTTTCAATTCTTAATATTTAATCTAGAGTAAGGAAGATACATGCTTCTTGTCTTTTAAATACTCATTTCAAAGCATGCTGTGGTGTGGTGGTGATGATGGACTTTGTGTAAATTTCTGTTTTTCTTGAGTGACGGTTAACTGGGTTTTTTTCTGTATCTGCAAATATCTGTACAGAGCTAAATAGGATGCTGGATAACATCAATGAATGGTTGAGGTTACTGGTATTTTTTCCCTATTTTCAAATTCAAATATAAATAGCAAAACCCGAACAATTCAGGAATACTAAGTAGGTCTTATTATAATGCACCTTTTGCTGTGTATGTGATTGCATTTCAGATTCAAAATAAATCAGTATTAAAATATTTCTATGAAACCATGCTTTTAAGAAATTAACAAATTTGTCAGGATGTCTTTATTTCAGTCTTCTGAACATGTTGTTAAACCTTTCATAGATCACAGTGTGTTTTTAAGAGGTTTCAAGGCTTCTACAAAATATTTTCCCAGATCTGAAAGCCAGATGGTTACATTGCAGAAGTCATAAGCAGTTAATTGCTAAACTGATTTGAGTGCTCCAGAATACATCAGCATGCAGACCAAAGGCTTCCAAACCCAACTGATCAAACTAGTTACCTGACGTTGCTCTTTTTAGAGATTGGGGCCCCTGTGAGAGACAGTAGGGGAAATAGATTCTCCTTTGGGGAAGCAATAAACAAAATACTTTGTTTTGAAAAGACTGCTTCAAAAGCGAATTTATTTTGTCTTTCTTGCATCTATCACATATATGACGTTCATCTTCAAGCTTGCTTTATTTCAATTAATTTGTGCCCATCACCTCCTCTCCCCTCCCTCCCAACTGTTCTGAATGTCAGGTCTATGGTATTTGTTTATCCACTGTGCTGGATCTCCCACAGTTTCTGTTCATAATACATAAACAGAGTTCCCTCAAAGTGTTCGATACTTTGTAATTTTTACTTCCAAATATATAAGAAGAAATAATATTTCAGTTGCAATGACATGCAGTAGAGAATAGATAACAGAATAATAAATATAAATGCTATAGTTGTCTTGCTATATGCAGTTTCTCATTTTGTACTCATCAGTTAGAGTTTTGTTCTTCTGAAGAAAAACATCACTTGTAATCAGTATTCAGAAGGAAAGCAAATGCTTATTTTGCTTTCTTTCAACCTTAAATAACCCATTAGTTCAATAGTAGTGCTTGAAATGATTTAAAAATTTTATACGTTAGCAAATTCCTAAATTGCTTTTCCTTAAGTGAGTTTTAGACTGACAGCTTTTTCAGTATTCAAATTATTTTAAATACTTTTATATAAGAGAATATTTTAGAAATCATTGACACCTGTGTAATAGGAAAATGTCATGATGTTTTTGTTTTTATCTGGGTACTACTACCACACTATCTTAAAAGTATATTATAAATGTTTCATATAAGGTTGCAAAGTTGTGCTTAAATAAGTATTTAAGCAGTTACCACAGAATTAGAGAAGGGAGTAACTTCCATGTAACTGTGCAAAGCATCAGCATCAAATTTTTCATATATTCTTATAATCCCCCTAGCTCAGGTAAATTGCCTTTAATACTCTCAGAGGATCTGCTAGTCCCATATTAACTTTTCTAAACTATTTTGACTTGCACATGCAATGTGAAGTCCTGCAGTGAAACAGAGCAGATAGGGTGGAAAATTGTGCTGTCTTCATGTAATGAAGCACAGAGGCTTGGGGGTGGGCATGCAGCCTGATGCTGGCTGTACGTGACAGCCACTGAAGTACATGAGACCACCTTCTCATCGGTGAGGAGTGGGGCTTTCAGTACTGTGTGCCTTGCTGTAAAACCTGTAGAACACTCATTATTTCCTGTGTGATGATTGATTCTTAAATTATAACAACAAAGATTATTTGGAGCACAGTTTTCTCATTAGGCATAACATCATAAATATCAACCTTGTTGAGAAAGGCATATAAAGAGAATTTCTGCAGATACATTTCTTCATGACAATGTCTGCCCAGAAGGATCTCATACCTTTTGCTTTGGAATGTATTGTTTTTACTTATCCTTATGCTTTTAAAGATTGAGAGAGTGCATGTGCTCATT
Source organism: Orthonyx spaldingii (assembly GCA_013397795.1). NCBI lineage: Eukaryota > Metazoa > Chordata > Aves > Passeriformes > Orthonychidae > Orthonyx > Orthonyx spaldingii. The sequence continues at coordinate 520,413 of VZTJ01001260.1, forward strand.
ACATCTCTATTCCTTATTTTCTAGCTGTAATAAAATCATCTGAAACAACAAAGAAAAATAATATATTTTAAGTTTGGATATATTTATTTTAAAAGCTTTATTTTTGTCATATATTCTATTTCTGATTCCAACAACATATACTGATTTTGTATGAAAATATTCAAAGTTTACTAAAACCCTTGCCTCTATTCTTATATTTCATCACCAGACAACATAGTTAATAGTGTAAGTATTATACTGAGTACTGTGTGAAATCATTTTGTGATGACAACTTGCATTTTGATTAAGCTACGGCACTTGTCCAATTCACAGTCATAAGGCTTTGAAAAACGATCACGTATACATGTTGCAGTTGAGCATCTCTCCTTCTTTTAGGAATACCAAACTGTTTTCAGAATATTTTTCATAATATTGACAAACAGTGATATATGTGTCTGTGTGTGTGTGTATGTACTGAACTATATGCATGCCCAGAGAAGGGCAACGGAGCTGGTGAAGGGTTTGCAGCACAAGTTTTATGAGGAGCAGCTGAGGGAGCAGAGGTTGTTTAGCCTGGAGAAAAGGAGTCTCAGGGGAGACCTTATCACTCTGTACAATTGCCTGAAAGGAGGTTGTAGCCAGGTGGGGGTCGGTCTCTTCTCCCAGTTAACAAGTGACAGGACAAGAGGAAACGGCCTCTAGCTGGACTAGGGGAGATTTAGATTGGATATTATGGAAAGTTTCTTCACTGAGAGCATGCTCAGGCATTGAGGGAGGCTGACCAAGGAAGTGGTAGAATCATCATCCCTGGATGAATTCAGAAGGCACGTGGATATGTCATATTCCAACATGGTTTGGTAGTGAACATGGCAGTACTACGTTAATGGTTGGACTTAATGATCTTAGAGGTCTCTTTCAACTTTAACAATTCTGTGATAAACTATAAATACAAATTACTATAAGCAAATTGATGACAGATCTGCTGGCGTTACTTAATGTTTTTCGAAAGGCTAGAAAAGAAACATTGTTCAATTTTAATGTGAATAATTTTAAACAATAAAATACACTGATTTTTTTCCAGTATGTTGCTGAGTTGAACAACCACATTTTAATCTTATTTCCACATTGTCATTCATTTCTGGCAGCTTATGTATTTGAACCTGTGTATTAAAGACTGTTAATAAAAAGGCATAGGAGAGAAACATAGAACAAGAAATAAATAAAGCTGACGCCATAGTGTCTTTGATTTTTCTTAATTTAACCATGGGTTTGTATTCATGTGCTAAAAGAAGAAACTCTAATACCTCTGCATAAGTCTACTCCCCTTCAAGTCATATGTACTTACCTATAGCATCAGTATCTTTGTTGGTTTCTAGGCTTTTCATTTGCAAAGCACTTTGAGGTATTTTGAATGTGAAAACTGTTATATGAAGCCAAGTTCTGCTTTTAACTGACTCATAAAAATGCCTCCACTTAAAGCATTTTTATGTATATATGAGTTTGGTGTGTTTATACATACCCTTTAAATGAAGTCATTTTTATAAGACATTTTAAGAGGTGAACACGATTTGAGTTTGTATAGCAGATTGAGTTGAAAGTATTGCAGAGAAATGAATTATGGTTCAGGGTGGCAACAGAGACTTAATAGACAAATGCTACTAAGAAGGTGTGTTATCTGAAGTGTTATGTTTTATAACACTGTATTATGAAACATGTCACGTGATTTTTGCTTTTTCTTAGGCACTTGACTGTTTACTAGAGGAACTGGAATATAAAGTGTTTTATGAAAGACAGCACCTCCTTTTTCAGCTCTGGATTTCTAAAAGTCTTTGATGTTGAGGGAGGTCTAGAGTCTGCTGTGGTCCATTGGTTTCTCTCAGTGTATTCACTCCTACTGGCATGCAGTTAGGATCTGTATGATACTTATAAATAGTTGCATCATAATAGTGGAAATAAAGTTGGGGTATATTTTCACATATGTGTTATTTTGCATTGTGATACCATCAGATTTCAAAAAGTAAACCTGACAGTGTGTTTACTTGTTAAGGTAAAAATTAGGGTAAAAGAGATTTGTCAAAAAAAATTCTGTCATCCCTCATTAGTACAAGTTGCTGCTCAGAGACCTAAATTTCATAAAGATGGTTAAGTCAGTCTCTTTTTAGGATGCCACTTAAGAGTCTGCATAATATTAAGAGATAATTCCCATATATGTCAGTATGGTTCTAAGAAACTTTCTGCTAAAGAAAGTACTCTTTTTCCCTGAGACATAGTATAAGATATTAATCATCTCTCGTTACTGAAAAACTTACATTTCTATTGAGTAAAACAGGATTAAGACATACTATCTTGGCCTGTTTGTTTTAAAAGATTCTCTTTCCTAATTTCATTGTTCCTGACAGATCAAGTGGACTTTGTCATAGCTTGTTATATCTACCTCCTTTTTGAAATCTTCTAACAAATATTTTGCTTAATTTTTTTTTTTTTTGCTTTGTCTTTCTTCTCGGTTTTGTCTCAGCGATAGATCTATCTACTATAAAATTTAGTTATAAACTGAATTTTGAGATGCCCTGACCACTGCTTCAGTGCAGACACTCCTGTTGCACCTACTGTTCTTTAATTCCCACTGTCAGTTACCAAATGACAGATTTTTTTCCAAACATCTGTCCTCTAGTAGCAGAGTCAGAGGTGGTAGAGTGTGCAACGCCTTCACTCACAGAAGCAGTCTCTTTTTTTCAGTTCTGTTTGGTACGTTATGTCTTTCTTATAAACCACTGAAAATATTGACAACAGCATAGCAAACAATGGGACTTTTGTGGCATTTGAGATGAACCCTGAAAAGTACTTCAGCCACAGGAAAACATGTCAAAATAGCAAAATGGGTCTCATGGATAATATGTTAATGATCTGATGGATTGAACTGAATAATAAAAACTAATGATGGTAGATAGAAAAATAATACCAAGGTGGAAGAGGAGAAATAAAACCTATCTAAAGTTAAATAAAAGTTCTTTGCTTCAACTTTCCTGTCATTGATGGAAATAGCCCTACTTCTGGTCTTTGTCAGAGAAATAAAGCTGTATGATTCACTGAAGAGACAAGTCAATGAACAAGCGTGACAGGCTTGTTTCATCAGAATCTTTCATGTTGTATTCCAGTCGTAATTATTTATGCCTGTAGAGATTTGCTTTGAGGCTAGGTTTTTGGCTAGGTTGATTCTAGCCGCTTTAGGAGCACAGAGCAGGAATAAATCTGGCTTAACCTTGGCTGGAGACTCCCTCAGTCACAAAGCTCATACTGTTCTGTGACTGGCAAATAGCAGGCCTCTGGCCAGGCAGAGAGTATGTCCACCATGTTGCTACCCTGCTTATTACATACCTGCTGATAGAGCTTCTTTTGCTGTTAATATGAAACCAGTGCTCTTTGATATCTTTGTCAATGACATAAACAGTGAAATCAAGTGCACAATTAACAAGTCTGCAGATGGCCCCAAGCTGGGTGGAGCGGTTGGCCCTGAGGGACAGGATGCCATCCACGCAGATCTGGACAAACTCAAGAAGTGGACCCATGAGAACGTCATGTGGTTCAACAAGTCCAAGTGTAAGGTGCTGCACCAAGGTTGGGACAATCCCAAACATGAGTTCGGACTGGGAGCTGAACTCATTGAAAGCAACCCTGTGAGAAGGACTTGGGGCTATTGATAGGTGAAAAGCTTGACAGAAATGCGTGCTTGTAGCCCAGAAAGCCACATGCATCTTGGGCTGCATCAAAAAGAAGTGTGGCCAGCAGGTTGAGGGAAGTAATTGTCCCTCTACTCTGCTCTTGTGAGACCCCATTTTGAGTACTATGGAGCTGTGGAGTCCTCAGGATAGAAAACATGTAGACCTATTGGAATGGGTTCGGAGGAGGGCCACCAAGATGATCAGAGGGTTGGTTGGAGCACCTCTTCTATGAAGACAGGCTGAGAGTTGGGGTTGCTCAGCCTGGAGAAGAGAAAGCTCCATGTAGACGTTTTAGTGACTTTTCAGTACTTAAAGGGGGCTTATAAAAAGAGGGAGAGCGACTATTCTCATGGGCAATACTGATAGGAAAAGGAGAATGTTTTTAAACTAAAAGAAGAGAGATTTGAATTGTATGTTAGGAAGAAATTCTTTACTTTTGAGAATAGTGAGACACTGACACAGGTTGTCCAGGGAGGCTGTGTGTGTCCCATCCCTTTAAGTGCTTGAGGCCAGGTTGGATGGGGCTTTGAACAATCTGATCCAATGGGTGGCATCCCTGCCCATGGCAGGGGGTTTGGATCTAGATAATTTTTAAGGTCCCTTCCAATCTTAATCACTTTATGTTTCTATGAAATATTGGTATTCATTCTTTATTTCTTCTGATAGCATAGTGTCTCAGTGTTAGGAGCAAAGACTACTATCTATTTATAAACAAATATCAATATAAAAGAAAAAGAAAACCAACAAAATTTTGCTAATGTTGGATTCCAAAAGCTCATCCAGATAAGTCAGGAGACAACAATGACTTTTCAGGACAATATAACTTATTTCTACAGTATGCAACTCAAAAGAAAATAAATTAAGTGTTTGTGTCATTTGTTTGGCTATGAAAGAGAGAGAGATGATCAAAGAAAGGTTGCAGCTTTTTTTGTCCTGTGTTCCTGACTTTTGTCATGAGCAGTTGTGTTAATTTCTATACATTCTTCCCTAATTTATTAGTTGCATTTTTACAGAGAGAATGCATTTTTATTCAATTACTAGATCAAATAGAAGTCAAGAATTCATCAGTGGCCTGCATACAGTCCTAACAGTTTAAGGGTAAAAATCTTCTACCTATAAAAGTTGATATGCTATTTAAATTTTAGAGACAATCATAGATATCATCAGGGAGGTTCCAGAAACGCAAATGTAAGTCAGACTTCAAAGTTAGAGGAGGGTCTGAGGTCTGACACAGTGGCTTACTCAAGCGTCTAACATTCTGCAAAGGAGTGTGTGGTTCATGGGGACTTCATTATCATGCACTGGAAAGACATTTCACTGGATTTTTTTTTTCCACAGCTGTAGAGTGAACTGAATTGTTTAAACATGAATATGAATGTCCTTCTTGAAGCTGCAACTGGAGAAAAAAAAATGCATGCCCTTATATTTGGCTTTTGTCAGTAAAAGCAGTGTGCCCCAGTTAATTTCAGTCCAGCAGGGGAAAGTGTCAGGGGGTCTTGAGGAAGGATGCAGGTAATGAGTATATAATTTGAGACTATCAAAATTGTAAAAGGTTGCTTTCAGCAAGTTCTTAAAGTAAGGACTTTCCCTTCCATATTCTTTTTGGGCCTTACACAAATCCTTGAGGTTTTGGGCCTCAAAAGGTCTCCAGGTGGGATTGAGGCCCTGCCGATTAAAAATCACCGGAGCCGCAAAAGGGGTTTGAGCGGGTTCTAGGTTCTGGGTTCCCAGGCCCTCACTTCCGGCATAGGGAGCGTGGGAACCGGATGTGGGAGCGTGGGAACAGGAAGCTAGATCAGGATGGGCGGGGCTGGGTGGCGGAAGGAATGGGTTGTGGGAGGAGCCACTCCCCTGGGCAGAAGTCCCAGGGTAGGAGGGAGGAGGCACAGGAAGAGGAGGAGTTGGGGAAAGGAAGGGGTTAGGAAGCGCGNGCACAGGAAGAGGAGGAGTTGGGGAAAGGAAGGGGTTAGG
>VZTJ01001262.1:572-25496 GCA_013397795.1 Orthonyx spaldingii
CCAGCCCCGGCTGCTCCGGGAATCCGGGAGCCCTTCCAGGCGCCGGGAGATGGAGGCGCGAGCCGAGCCTGCTCCGCGGCTCCCATTTTTTCGGTTTTTAATGGACTTTTTCCTCTCCGGAAAGCGCCGCCCGGCGCTGCAGGGCGCGGGGCGGGGGAGCTGCACACAAAGGAGCCGATTCTTCCCGGGCTGCTCCCGATCCGGGACCGCGGCACCGCAGCCCGGCCCGGCTTTATCCCGGGAATTCGCTCCCCGCATCCCTCCGCGCCTCCTCCCGCCGGGTCCGTGCCCCGCCGGCCGCGGCTCCGCTCCCCCCGCCCGAGCCCCCCGAGCTCCCCGCGGGCGCCGGGATCCCCCCGCCGGGAACGAACCCTCGGGAAAGGAGCGAACTCGTGCCAAACCCAGCCCGGCTCCCCCCCTCCTCCTCCGCCTCCGTTTTAAGGTCACGGAGAGACAATTTCCAAGGAACAACGCATCCCCCCGGCTTTGCCGCGGCTCCAGCTGTCTGTCACTGGCGCAGGGATCATTTTTCCTGCCTCTCTCCTGCTTTTTCTCGCCGCAAATCCGCCGACTGCTCTCGTGCTGTTGATACCGGGAGGGCGGCTGCGGGGTTTCTCTGGGTTTTTTAAGGAAAAACGGGATCGAAGTTGGTTTGTGCAGGGGCTGGAGGAGCTCCGGGAGCCCGGAGAGGTTGGGGGTTAGGAAGCGATGCCCGAGCGGGATCCAGGGTTGGGAATTGTTGGGATTTGGGCTTTCAAACCCCGCTGGAACTTGGCGGCTTTGCTGAATCCCGAGGATCCGCCGTGTCCAGCATCTCCTTCCCTGTGGAAGCTGTCCCTGCCCGGGGTCTTTTTGGGATTCCAACCCGAACCATCCCGGAATTCTGTGATTCCACCCCTCGGCTGTCCCAAAAAACGCAGCACGAGCTCTGTTTTTCCATCAAAAAGCCACAAATCCGGGCCAAATCCCGATTTGGGGGCGCCTCCCTTTGCTCGGGGCAGCGGGAGGCGGCGGGGGCCGAGCTGCTCCCCAGTTTCGGGGGGCAGAGCGTTGTTCCCGAATCTCGGGGGGGCAGAGCTCTCCCCGTTCTCCAATTCCCGCTGTCCATCCCTACATTTGCCCTATGGCCCCAAACCCCTTTTTTGGGAATTCTGCCCGGTTTTCTTGCCCCGGCTGCAGCTGCTCCCTCGTTCCTGCCGCATCCCGGGGACGATGGGGTTCAGGGAGAACCTCGGGAATTCTCTGGAAGCGCCTCCTGCCCCACAAACACCCGAGGGAAGCTTTTTTGGGGTTTCCAGCCCTGCCCTCAGGAAAATCCCGTCGGTGACCCCGGGATCATTCCCGAGGTGTTTCCCAGCCTCCGCCAGCATCACCCGCGCTATTCCAGCTTTTTCCCCTTTGTTCGCGGCTCAGCCTCTCCCTCTGGCCGGGCTAAGTGGGTTAAGGAGCGTCGGGAGGGAGAAACGAGGCCACGCGGAGGAGGCAGCGGCTGGACGGTGGAAAAGGAGCCGGAATTCCAGGAATGGGGCTGGAAAAGCCCCACCTGGCCCAAATCCGTGGGCTCTGGGGTCGGGGCTGGCTCGTCGCCTCCCCGCCGGAGCCCGGCCCCACAAAGGGCTCGGGGGTGTTTTAGGGCCGCGGCAGAGCCGCCAGGGAGGGGTGGAAGTTCCCGGAGGTTTTTCCAGCGGCTTTATCCCGGTGGTTTGCTCTGGCTTCTGCTTCTCGCCCCCGGCCGGGAAAAGAAGGAAAAAAAAGGGAAAATTCAAGTGTTTGAAGCTCCTGGGCTTTGCAGGGACCTGTCCCTGGGGATATCCCTGGAGAATCCAGCTCGGGAAAAGCGCTTCGCTATTGGGATTTTTCCTGGGTTTCTCTCCCCTCTCTGTCCCCCCCGAGGTTTTTCCTGGCAAGGATTTTCCCAGTGGCCACGGACCCTCCCCGGGTGGATCCTTTTCCAACCTGAAAAAGCGGATTTTACCGATTTTTGGAGGAAAAACCCAGCGTGGGGCTTTTCCTGGAGTTCTGGGAGTTGCTTTTTAATGGGAGGAGGAATTCGGTGGGAATTGTGTCCTGGGGGAATGAGGGAAAGGAGGGGCCGGGATGAAACCCGGCTTTAATCCACCTGCAGATGCCAAAATTCCACCCCACATTCCCGCCACCCTTTCCTATTCACGCTTCTCCCATCAGATCCTGCATTCAGCTCTTTTTTGGGAAGTCTTTGCTGCTGCTCCCATGAATCCCGCCTTTCCCCGGAGCCTCTCCGGGTAAATCCAGGCCGCGCAGCCCCTTTGGAAAATCCCCCTTGCTGTGTTAATTGCCCTTCCCAATTAACCCAATTTCCCTCTTCCCACCAGCTGCGTTCTGGAGCCGCCACTTCCAACCCAGAGCTCGGGAAAAAGCTGCAATTCCGGCAGGGATCTTCCCTCTCCCTGTGCCTTTCCCGGCTGATCAGCGTCTTCGGGACAGGGAGATATTCCCGGCTTTATTTTCCATGGAAAAGTTCCTGTGTTAAATCGTGGCTGCTCCCGGAGCTTTTCCAAAGTTTCCCAAGCTCACTTTGGGGGTTTTCACCCCCCAAATTCCTGTGGGATTATCGGCATCCCCCAAAACCAAAGCCTGGGAATGTTGGAGGGTTTGGCTTGGGAATGGGAGTGGAATTGGGATAAGGAATTGTGATCCAGGGGCAGCCGCAGCTTCTCTGGGAATTCTGTGCCATGGTCTCCCCATCCTCCCAGACAGGAATTCCTTCCCAAAAACTCATTCCAGTTTCCCCTCTGGAATTAGGGACCCATTCCTGGTGTGCTGTCACTCCAGGCCCCTCCAAAGAGACTTTTTACATCTTTTCTGTCGGCTCCTTCAGGCCCTGCAAGGCCACAGCGAGGTCATCCCAAAGTTTCTCTTTTCCAGGCTGAACATTCCCAACTCTCCCAGAACTGCTCCACCCCTCGGATCCCCTTGTGGAGCCTCCTCTGGATTGCTCCAGAGGGCAGAATTCCCCCTTGTCCTGCTGTGGGATCAGCCCTGGGCTCGGGAGATTTCCATGTCCGGCTCCAGGGCTGCTCCATGTGCTCATCCCAGCCCCGATCCACCCCAGGGATTTTCCCGCTCTTCCTCAACCTCCGGAGATTCCCAGGGGCCACTCCTGGAGTTCTCCAGGAAGCCCAGAGCCTTCCCAGGTGCCTCCCAACTCTTCCAGGCCTTGCCCAGCCGTTGCATCCCGAATCCATGGGTGGTTCTGGAGCTCTCGGACGATCCCGCCCGCGGCCCCTTCCCACAGAGACGTTTCCCACGCATAGTGTTTTTCCCTGTATTCATCACAAAAATTCTCCTTCCTGCCGGGAAATCCTTGTCTTGGGAATGCCGGACTGGCTCTCACCTCGTGCTCCAGGATCCGCCGAGGAAAACTCTCGGCAGTGTTGGGATAGGAGCGAGTCCAGGTGTGGGAATTGGGCTGAGACGGAGCCAAGGACCCTCCTGAGGGAAAAACACAGGGAGCTGGGAATGGAGCTGGAATCTCACCCTGAATGGCCGGGAACAAATTCCTACCTGGAATGGGCACGGGGGGATGGAGCAGCATCACCCCCTTGGAATTCCCAGTGATGACATTCCCACTTCTCGGGATTTTTCCCAGTTTTCCAAGATGAACCCTTGACTTCAGCCACGCCGTGTCCTGCTCTGCGCTCAGACCCCCCAGAGAGGCAAAATGCAGGGAGGGGCCCCCAGATCCCGAATTTTGGGCAGCAGCTCCGGCCGGGCGCATTCCCGGCGGCGAATCCCGGCGGAGCGGCGCGGGAGGGAAGCAGCTGATGGACGGCGCTGGAATCATTCCCGACCCAGCTGCTCTCTGTGCCCTTTTGTTTGCTGGCGGCGGCGCTGCCGGGCGCGTTCCGAGCTCGTGGCTGGCGCTCCCGTTCCATTCCCTCCTTCCCACTTTTCCCCTCTTTTTTTCTCCCAGAATAACCCGTCAATCACGGGCTTGTTTTCAGCCTGGATCCACTGGGAATGCCAAGGGCAGGCGGACTCCAAAGGCAGGGATAATAACCCACTGCTGTTGTTCCCGCTGGGGAATTATTGGTTTTATCAAATTAGGGATTGGGGCTCTCCAGAGCCTTTGGATCAGGGAAGGTGCCGGCCTCGTTCCCACTCCCAGCTTGGATTCAGCTCCGAGGAAGTTGGGAAAATGCCAGAAAACCCCACAATTCCCAGTGGAGGGAATGGGAACGGGGCTGTGGGGGTGGGAATGGGACTCCTCCAGTGCTGGGAGCGCTTCTCCATCGGGAAAATCCTGGAGCAGGGGAGGCAGGGAATTCGTCTGTCTCCTGCCCAAACCTCTGGAATAATTTCCCATTCCAATAATTCCTTCATCGATATTCTCCAGACAGGAGGGCAGAGGGAATTAAGAGCCCTGAGGGTAAATCCTGGAGCTGCTTCCCATCCAGCCGGGACAGGGAAAGTGGGAGCTGGGAATTTTCCTCTGGGATGCATCTCCTGCTTTTCCACCGCTTGGTTTCTTTCCCAAGGATCTGCAGCCACAGGGAAGGGCTGGAGCCAGGGAGAAGCTCCGTGCGGGGATTTTGGGATCAGTAGGAGGGGTGGGATGAAGGGTGGTGGGGGTGACACTTGGATCGGCTTCGTGGCTGTCTCCCATCCATGGAAATGTTTTTTTCGGGATGAATTCCATGGATAAGCCTGGATTTATGGGGAGAACGTTGCTTTGGAGGCCACTTGTGCCGGGCTGGTCCCAAGGCGGGGTTTACTCCTGGAAAAGAGGGAAGTGACGGGAGGGACACTTTTGGCCACTGATTGTCACCGTGGAATGTCCCGGGATGGATTTGGGAATCTCCAGCTCTTCCTGAGGGGGCTGGGACTGCAGGAGAGGGGCACAAAACTCCAGCTCAGCAATTCCACCAAAATCCTCAGGATCATCCCAATTTTGGGATGAGTGGGATGTGGATGAGCTCCTTGTGAGGCTCTTGTGGAGATGTTCCCTTTCCTCATTCTGAGTTCTCCGTGGCTGCGTCTTTCCTTTGGAAAAAATCCATGGATTTTGGGATGGGGATTGCCTGGGATGGGAATTCTGGAATGGGAATTGCCTGGGAAAGGGATTTTGATGTGCCTGAAATTCCCAGCCCAGCTTTGCCCCTCTGGAGAGAGGATTCCAAAGCTTCGGCTCCAAGGCTTCGGAAGATTCCCAGCCTGGATTCCCAGACCAGCATTTGGGATATTCCTTCTACTCCACGGAGAATCTTCCTCCTTTTTTTAGGCCCAGCCACCCCCGTTCCCTGCGGATGGAGCTGCAGAAAAAGTGGGAACATGGGATCCACGTGCCCGGAATCTGCCATCCCACCCTGCACAGCTCCGGGAGCATCCCGAGAACCGGGGGTGGAATTTGGCCGCTTTCCTGGCTCTTCTCCTAAAAATAAACCCCAGAATGTTGGATTGCGGGAGGATCCTGTGACTCGGAGCGGGGTGGGAGGGTTTGGGGGGCTGGGAAAGGCCAAGGGGCCCAAAATATTCCCAGGGAGCTACTGGGGAGCAGGATTTTCCATGGGGGGTGGATGGATGGAAACACTGGATCTACTGGGGGGCAGGATTTTCCATGCGGGATAAAAGGCTGGATCTGCTGGGGAGAGGGATTTTCCATGAGGGATGGAAACACCAGATCTGCTGGGGAATGGGATTTTCCATGACGGGTGGATGGATAACACCGGATCTGCTGAGGAGTGGGATTTTCAGTGTGAGATTTCAGGCTGGATCTGCTGGGAGTGGGATTTTCCAGGCGGTATGAGGCTGGATCTGCTGCTGGAAAAGCACCGTGCAATGGGCAGATCCAGTTCCAGAAAGGATCCAAAGGATGCAATTCCCACCAGGAACAAGTCCCAGAGAGCCCATCCTGCATGGAAACCCCTCCAGCGCTCCGGCTCCTCTCGGAGTCCTTCCCTTTGGAATTGGATAATGAGATGTTTTCCGTAAGCACCGGCTCCTGGTGGCTCTTTTGAAGTTGTTTGCGTCTCGTTGCATTATTCTGGCTTTCTTTCCCTATGGAAGTGCTTTGGGAGGAGTGGAGATTGTTGGGATTCCTCCTGAATTTCCACCATAATTAGAGCAGGGTGCGGAAAGAGCTTCCCAAATTAAACCCGCCCGTTCCTCGGGATTTGTGGAGTTGTTTGTATTTAGAGCAGGAAAACCCGGGAGATTCCATGGTGGGAAAGAGTGGGTTTGGACAATGGGATGGTCGGGACACTCCCGCCGCTCTTTGTTTGCATGGATCATGCTCTGGATCTGCTCCGTGCTTCCCGAGAAAACAGGAGAAAAAAATCCCAGAGTTTTTGGGACAAAAGGATTTGATTGAAATGGGAGGGAGGGAGGGAGGGAGGAAATGGGCTGCAAATGGGAATGGAGGGAACTTCCAGATGGGAAAATGGGAATAGGAATGGGAATAGAGGGAATTTTCCACCTGGAAAATGGGCTGGGAATGGGAAAGGAGGGAACTTCCCACCTGGAAAATGGGAATGGGAAACAGAGCACTTCTGGCCTGGAAAATGGGAATGGGAATAGGAATGGCAATGAGAAGGGAGAGCACTTCCAGCCTGGAAAATGGGTTGGGAATGGGAAAGGAGGGCTTCCAGCCAGGAGAATGGATGGGAAAGGGAATGGGAATGGGAATGGGAAAGGAAAACACTTCCAGCCTGGAAAAAGGGAATGGGAAAGGAGGGCACTTCCAGCCTGGAGAATTGGAATGGGAATGGGAAACAGAATTTTCGGCCTGGAAAATGTGCTGGGACTGGGAATGGAGAGCACTTCCTGCCTGGAAAAAGGGAATGGGAATGGAAAGCGCTTCCACCCTGGAGAATGGGAAAGGGAATGGGAATGGGAAGGGAGGGCTCTTCCCGCTGTTTAACATCCCGGGCGCTGCTCTCCGCCCCGGCAAGCAGGAGAATCTCCCACATTCCCGGCCGCGCTTCCCGGCCCCCCGGGAGCACTGAATTAACAGAATATTGGCTGATCCCACGCTTGGTTACGTTTGATTAACGCGGAGCCTCGGCCGCCTGGCACATCCCGCGGATCTGAGGCTCTGCCGCGTGTTTTTCCATCTTTTCCAAGGTCTGGCTGCTGCCGTTGTTCCCAGTCCCACTCCTTGGGTTCGCTGGGAGGTTGGGCTGGGGTCTCCTGGAAGAGAAGGGAAATTCGGGGTGAAAAATGGGAATGTTTGGTTTTTCTGAGGATGCTCCATGTCCCGGAGGGTTTGGGGGTGGAAATAGGGATGGATGCGGGAACAGGGATGGATTTGGGAAAGTCACAGACACCACATGGAGCCATAGAAAAATCTCCTTCCGATTTTCCAGCTTTGCTGCATCTCAGGTCGATCAAGCCAGGGGTGGGAGAATCCTTGGGATGTCGGATTTGGGGGAAAAGACCCCAAAAAACTCCAACATCCCACGAGCAGAGCTGAAGCAGGAATCAGGGCTGGGATTTTGCTCCGTCAAACTTTGGGATCAGCAGGAAAATCCAAGCATGGATTATGGGGCAGCTCTGGAAGTGCTGGGAGAGGGAAAGGTGTTAATTAGCAGGAATTTCCCTGAGGTGCGGAGACGGTTCGGAATTGAGGGAACAGCCCCATGGAGATGGATCGGGATAAGGGAACAGTCCCATGGAGATGGATTGGGATTGAGGGAATGGCCCCTGGAGATGGATCGGGATAAGGGAATGGCCCCCTGCATCCTCTCCATGGGAGCAGGGAAATGTTGGGGAATCAGCTCCTGGAATCAGGGCTGGAAGAGGGAGATATCCGTTAATCTCATTAGGGACGCGGAATTACTGGGAGAGCAGAGGGATTATCAACAGCGGGGTGTGAATCCGGAGGAGAGGGAGTGGCAATCAGGAATCCTGCTTTGTCCAGGGAATGGGGCTGGAGAGCTGGGAAGGTGGAGTTGGATGGGGCTGGACAGGGAAGATCCTGAAGGATGGGATCCCAAGGTATGAGGGAGAGTTTGGGATGCAGCCACGCCTTGTCCCAGTGCCTGGGAGAGGCAGGGCCGAATCCCAGAGCTGGGAATCCCGGTGGGAATCGTGGCTGTTTCCATGGAGGAGTCTCTCCCAACAACCCAACTCTTCCTCCTTTCCTTTCCTTTCCTTTCCTTTCCTTTCCTTTCCTTTCCTTTCCTTTCCTTTCCTTTCCTTTCCTTTCCTTTCCTTTCCTTTCCTTTCCTTTCCTCCCCAGAATCCCCCGGCTGCCTCTGGAACATTCCCCATGGGAACACCAAAGGTTTTCCAGATGAGGAGAGAAGAAGATGCCCCAGGCTCCCTCCAGGTCATTTTTTTTGGGAAAAAGCCACACATCACACCCGGAATTCCAGAAACAAAGTGGATTTTGGAGCTCCTGGGATTCCTGCCCAGGCCGGGTTTATTTTCCCTCTCCCTGTGCCTGAGGTTGTGCCTTTGGAGAGGGAGTTCAGCAGGAAAATGGGAAGGAAAAATCCCAAATTCTCAATGATGATGATCCCTTCCCTGTTGCTCCGTGTGGGAATCGATGGAGGGAGCGGAGATGGCCCGGAGCCGACAGCTGGGAGGGAGGGCGGATCGATGGCTCCTCATTTGTCACCGATCAAAAATCTGGGATAATTGGATTTCCTGCAAGTGGAGAGATAAATCAGGGAACTCATCAGCCGGGTCAGGGCTACCTGGGCTTGGGAAAGCCAACAGTGACTTCCAAACCTAAATCCTCCGACTTTCCTTAACAGAATTAATGGTTTTCCGTCTGTTCCCATCACAAGCCTGTGGATCTCCCTCTAAAGCTGGAAAAAGCAGAGGTTTAGGAAGGATTGGGAAGTTTCAGTTGGGAAAATTCCTTCCTGGGGTTATTTTTGGGAGCAGGACCACCTCTGATAATTCCAGGATGGGAATTCTTGGAATCCCTGCTGTTATTCCAGGATGGGATCTTTTTGGGATACCCAATAACCCTTGCTGTTACTCCAGGATTTTTTGACATCTCCAATATCCCCTTGCTATTATTCCAGGATGGGATATTTTGGGACCTCTAAAAACCCCTTGCTGTAATTCCAGGATTTTTTGGGATCTCTAAAAACCCCTTGCTAATTTTCTAGGATGGAAATTTTTGGGATCTCTAAAACCCCCTTGCTGTTACTCCAGGATGGGATTTTCCTGGATCTTGGATGAGCTGGAAAAGACCTCGCTTTCCCCTTCTCAAGTGGGGAAACTGAGGCATGTAAAGACCTGGAATCACGGAATGCTTTGGGTTGGGATGGACACTGAAGCTCCTCCCATTCCCATTCCATGGACAGGGACACTTTCCAGAGGTGATTTTTCCAGCCCAGCCTTGGACACTCCCAGGATAGGGAGCAGCTCCCAGCTGCCTCCTGCTCTGTTAATTATTCCTGCTGGGATTAACTCCAGCCAGGATTAGCACCCCGAGCCGTGGCTTCCCAGAATTGGCTGCTGGTGCCATAATCCTCATCCCAATGAAGGCGGAAGAGCAGGAAAACCCTCGGCTGCTGCTGGCGAATCCCTCCCGAACCATGGATTGAGCTCTGCCAGGGATTTGGGACTTTTTCCCAGTTTTGCCCGTGTGTTTCCAATCCCTCAGCTCCGGTGTGGGGCTCTAACAAGGAGCACAACAATTCCCTTTTTTACTCTGGAATTGCATCCCCGGGATGGATTTTGCTCAGCGCTGCTGGCTGGGGATAAAATCCTTTATCCCAGGTGAGGTTTTCCATAATCCCCGTGCCCAGGGGTAGCATCCAGAGGGTGCAGATTCCTGGGAAAGACTTCAGGTGCACTCGGCTCCGGAATCTCTTCCATATCAGGATGCAGAGCGGAGCCGCTGGCAAAGGAAAGCCGGGAATTTGCTGGTGTAGGGAAAAATCCCGTTTCCAATCTTTTTCAGGCAGGATTAGGATCCGGCCTCTCCTTCTCCTACTTTAATTTGGGATTAAAGCCACATCTGCCCACGGAGATCAGATCCCGCTGTACTTCCCATGGGGCTGCTTGATTAAAAACCAGGGAAAAGCGGAGCAGGGAGGAATTTTTAGCCTTGGGGGTGCTGCTAAGCCTGGAGGACACCTGGACATTCCGGCTCGGAGCATTAAATCCCTGTTTATCCAGGTGCTGAGGAGGCACCGTGCTCCACTTGAAGGATTTTAAGGAATGTTGAGGCATTCCGGAGGCATTCCATTGAATTTGGTGGTTGGTGGTCACTCCTGCTCGGCAAAATTGGGATTGTAGGAAAATTCCCAGTCTGGTGGTCTTGGGATTGGCTGGAGAAAGATGAGAATCCATGGAAATGGATTGGCGAGGGATCCACGGGGCAGCTGCGGGGAGCTGAAAAAGAGAGAACAGGGAAAAGAAGGAAAAATTGGGATTTTAACAGTTCTGAAGGTTCATTGGGATCTGCTGGAAAAAGGAGGAAGGAAATTCCTCCTGGGATTTATCAGCCAGGGAGTGGCAGCACTTCCGGGTGGAAAACCCAACTGATGTGGAGGAAACCCACGGGAGAGCAGGAAATCCTGCAGGAACTGGGATTGCTGGATTGGAAAAGGGAAAATTTGGGATGAGAGGTGGCGCCTCCCACCTGCTGGGCCTTGTTTGGCCAGAATCCAGGGGCTTCACCCCATGGAATGGGAATAAAATTGGGATGTGACCGATTTGGGGGATTCTGCTTTAATTAACCAGGGGAGGTTGATTGGCAGCCAGTGCTGGGGTAATCAGCCCTAATTTGCATATTTGCATAGATGCAAATTAGGGGCGCAATCTCCATTTATCCAACGGGAGACCCAATCTGATCCCGAGGAATTCCCGGCTCTGTTTTGGCTCTGGCAGCTGCTCCAACATCTGGGAAGAGGCCACGAGGTGCCAGCAGAGCCGTCGCTCCAAATTTGGGATGGCACCGGGAATCGGGGGGAATTTGGCTCTGCTGGATTCACCTTCCCACCTTTCCTGGGATGAGGAATCATTTTGGACTCTGAAAGAGCCCAAAATGATCCAAACAAAAGGAATAATCTGGAAAAATCCTTAAATAATGTGGACACGGGGTTAAAGGAACAAGAGATATGACGATGGAATTATGACAAACATCCATCTCTTCCCAAAATCCCAACTCAATCACCCATCCTGAGCTCTTCCCAAAATCCACACCCAATGATCCATCCCAAGCTCTTCCCAAAATGCCAACCCAACAATGCATCCTGAACTCTTCCCAAAATCCTAATGACCCATCCCGAGCTCTTCCCAAAGTCCCAACCTGACCCACCAGGAGTTCTTCCCAAAATCCCAATGACCTATCCCGAGCTCTTCCCAAAATTCCAACACCCCATCCCAAGCCACCAAGGATCTGTGGCAGCTCTGGTGGGATGTCCAACCTTCTATTTTATGGGAATATCAGCGGGATGAAGACGTGGAGATAAAATATTCCCCCCTCCATCACTGCCGGGAGGGGGAGGGATTTTATGGAAATGCTGGAAGTGGAAAGGGGAGAAAAATCATAAATAAAACTTCCCAGCGCTCCAGTAAATGCTTCTAAACATCCCAAACATCCGGAGATAAATATTCCATGTGTAATTTACAGCTCTGCATTCCCAGGCTGTGCTGGGGGGGGTGGCAGCCGATAAAATCCAATAAATCTCCGGGATTATCAATGTAGCCACCGCGGATAAGCGCAGTGGGGTGGGAAGATCTGTCTTTTCCGCGCCACCTGCATCTCCATGGAGTTGATTTAAGGAGTTTTGGGATTGAGAGGGGTTTCCCAGGTCTTGGAAGGGTCTCGGATCCTTCTTTGTGTGTTTTCATGGAGAGAGATTCTCTTCCGGAGGGTTCCGCTTTGGGGATGTTGGAATATTGTCCCACATGGGAGAAAATTCTGGTCCATCCAGGGAGATCCCAAATCCGACTGATCCCAGTTCTCCAGTGGCTGTTGCTTCTCTCCAACCCTGTTTTTGCTGCATTCATCCTGAAATCCTCACTTTTCCAGCATCTCTGGTTTTGTTCCATCTATCCCAGGGCCCAAATCTGACTGGATCCTGGTTTCCGGTGGCTGTGGCTTCCCTCAAACCCTGTTTTTCTTGTGTTCACCCCCAAATCCTCACTTTTCCAGCATCCCTGGTTATGTCCCATCTATCCCAGGGAGATACTTCCCAAGTTCTTCCCAAAATCCCAACCCAACCACCTACCAGCTCGGGATGGGACATTGGGATTTTGGGAAGAGTTTGTGAGGGGTCGTGGGATTTGTATTTTGAAGAGAGCTCCTGGTGGGTCATTGGGTTGGGATTTTGGGAAGAGCCGGATGTTTGCCATCGTTCCATCATCATTTCTCTTGTTCCTTTAACCCCCTTTGCACATTTTTAAGGGGTTTTCCGGATTTTTCATTCTGTTTGGATCAGTTTGGACACTTTTGGAGTCAGAAAAGATTCCTTATCCTGGGAAAGGTGGGAAAGTGAATCCAGCAGAGCCAAACTCCTGTCCATCCCAGGGAGATCCAAATCCGACTGATCCCAGTTGTCCTGTGGTTGTTGCTTCCCTCCAGCCCTGTTTTTCCTGCATTCATCCTGAAATCCTCACTTTTCCAGCATCTCTGGTTTTGTTCCATCTATCCCAGGGCCCAAATCTGACTGGATCCTGGTTTCCGGTGGCTGTGGCTTCCCTCAAACCCTGTTTTTCTTGTGTTCACCCCCAAATCCTCACTTTTCCAGCATCCCTGGTTTTATATCCAGTGGATTTTGCTGCTCGGATCCACCATAGAATTTATATCTCTGAGTAAAATCCCCGGATTTTTAGGATGAGGGACCCCCTGAACATCCAAAAGACGATTTCAAGGCCATTCTGAGGGTTTGGAGCAGGGCCTGGGCTCCCTCCAGCCAAAGCCATGATGGTTTTCCCTGCCAACATCCATCTTTTTCCTGGAACGCCGCATTCCCTGTGGATTTGTGCTGGAGATGTCGAACAAGCACGGAATCGACGCCGCGAGTCGGAGTCGAGCTGGGAATGGGCTCCCTCATCCCGTGCTCCAATGAACTATAACAGCTCCGAGGAGCTTGGAAAAAGATGGATTGAGACGTTTGAGGATTTATTCCAGTCCGTGCCCAGGCCACGGAGCTGATTCCGACGGCTCAATCCCAACCGGATTTGTTTGGCAGAAGGCACTGTTAAGGTGTAAAGAGCCGAGGTTTTCCTGGGATTTATTGGGCATGGAGAGAGCCAGACTTGTGGGAAGGAAACTGGAGAGGGAAAGCTGGAAATGTGGAAATGAGGAGATGGAAAGAGGAGTTGGAGAGATGGGAGGACACAGCAGCACTGGGACGATCCCAAATCTCGATTTTCCCGTGGTCTTTCCACCGTTGAAGTGCCCAAACTCTCCCTTTCCGTCTGAAATCCCTTATCGTGCCAAGGCTGTGCCGATGGGGATGAAAATCCCATGGAGCTGGAATGTTTGGGACAATTTTAGCCCAGCAGGATCTGTTTGGATCTCATTCCTGGTTCCTCTGACGCCTCCGGAGCCACTGTTCCGGCCGGCCGGAGATCTCGGAGGGATGAGAGCCAATCCCACCCCTCCAGAAGACAAAAGTGACTCTGGAGGTCATTACAAGGGGGAAAATGGTCCAAAAATTGCATTTTTCCCAAAAATCCATCAGCATCAATGCTTGGGAAGCCTCAGGTTGTGTTGGAGATGGACACAAGGAAATTGGGAGTCATGGCACAGAGCAAATCGGGCATTAATCCTTTCTTTGGACTTGGATATTTTGGGATATCTTTTCTTTGGGATATTTTGCTTAGGAGGAATCTGGGATTTAAGGAAAAATCCCAGATTAAAAGTCCTGTCCCGGTGGGATTTGGGTGTTGAAATCCATGGAAGCTGAGTTTGGGGTTTGCATTGTACTTTACAAAAATAGGGAATCATGGAATGGTTTGGATTGGAAGGACCTTAAATCCCATCCCATTCCACCCCTACCATGGACAGGGACAAGTTCCACTATCCCAGGCTGCTCCTGGCTTTGGAAACTTCCAGGGATGGAACAGCCTCCGCTTCTCTGGGCAGGATTGATCTATAAAATTCCACAATTCCAACACATTTTGCTCACAGAATGTGACCGGAAGACCCCCTGGGGCCCGGTTGATTCCCTCACTTCATTTAAAAGGTGCTGTGATTCCAAAGGGGCCGCACTCAATCCATGGATTGATCCAAAGGATTGATCCAAAGCATCGATTCCCATCACAAAGCGCTAACGAGGCTTGGGATGCATCCCCGGGATCCGGCAGGTTCCACATCCCATTAATTGGAGAGAAACGGACCAAAGGTGCTGGACATCCCCCCACTCATTCCAGACATTTTCTCCCGATTCTTAAAAATTTAGGAGCCGGTTTGATCCAGCAACCCCCCCCAAGGAATGATTCCAGATCCAGCTGCGGAATTGTTCCCTCCCACTTATGGAAATGAGGGCGGGAAGTGGCACCTAATGAGATGTTTGTGGAGGGAAGAGGAATTTTAATTACCGGCTCTTAATTGTCTGCTCACTCCCGTTAATGTCCCATTTTCCCGTTCGCTCCCTGCCAGCCGGGCTCCGGGTGACGCCGACTTTCCCAGGTTTATTTTAGGGAATATCCCTGTTTTCCAAAAGATTATTTTTGGGGAGACAACGGAGGGGTTGGGGATGTTTAACACCTCTGGCGCTCAGCAAAGCTCAATATCCAAGGAAAACTCAACACAGGGCTCCCCCAGTCCTTTTTTCCCCCTTCCCAAAGGCCTGTTTTCTTGGGAAGCGCGGCTCCGGCTCCGGCTGTCATATTCCATTCCCGGCTGGTGTTGAACCCGTGTCAAACCCTTATTCCTCTCTAAATAAAAAATAAAATCCCAGCGCAGCTTTCCAGGAGGAAAAGCTCCGGGTTCAGCAAAATTTGACCACTCTGGATGGGGCCAGCTGGGAATTCTTCATCCTTGGAGTCCTCCCGGGTTAACAAGGAGAGGCAGCGCCGTATTCCGGCTGGAAATTGTCCCTGAATGTCATAAATAAGGCATGGCTGGAGCCGGGAAGGAATTTGCTGCATTCCCAGGGACAACTGGAGCTGCTGAATTTTTCATGGACAAGATGTTCCGAAGTGCCGCCGGTCAGGGCGCGTTTGGTTCACACGGATCAGGGAGCGTCATCCCCAGATCCGCCACAGCCACGGCCATTTCACACCCCTCCGGTCGGGAATTTGCAGCCGGAGCATTCCCGGCTTTTTCCAGGGGAGTTGCACCCCTTTGGATCCCACCTCAAGGGGAAAAATGTCTCCTGCTCTCCTCAAATCCTGGGAATTGCTGGAATCTCCTGGTTAGGGGAGTGCTGGCATCTGTTTTCCCATTCCCTCTTGGTTTTCCTATCCCATCCCAGCCCTGGCTTGGAAAAGGGAGGTGGAGGAATGGGATTACGGATAAATCCCACTCATCACGGGCTGATGACAAGGATGAGATGTCCGTGTTGTCACTGGCTCCTCAGGGATGCTGGGAACATTCCAGAGGCTGATGGAGCCGCTGGATCCCATCCCGAACTCCCGCTCCACTCAGATCCATTGCTGCTTCCAAGGACCATTCCCAAAAGGATGGGGATGGGCTAGGGACATGGAAAGGGGGAAAATCCACCCTCACCTGGGGCTGCCCCATCCCAGGATTTGTGCAAGGTTGGATGGGGCTTGGAGCAGCCTGGGATAGTGGGAGGGGGTGGAACGGGATGGGCTTTAATGTCCTTTCCAATTCAATTCCAGGATTCCATCAGTTGGCAGTCAGCTTTTTTGGGAAGCACAGGGAGGTGAGAAATCCAGGATTTGGGATTTATATTGATAAATAAATCTTGGATTTCAGTGTGGGTCAGAAGGGATCAGGAGCCCAGGGAAGATGTGGAAGGGCGCTGGGATTCCCTGGGAGTCTCCATCGCTCCAAGGCCTTTCCTTGGGACATTCCCACCCACCCACTCCCTCCCTCCCCTCCTTCCCAGGAATCTCAGCCCATGAGGAATTCTGGCCTCTTGTATTTCATCCCTGGGCATTCCCATGGAGCGCCCGGCTGGGTTTATGGGCAGAAATCCCCATGGAATGCTGGAAAGGGCTGGAAATGGGGATTTTATCCAGCATCCCACACTTCCAGGGCTGGAGCCTTTCCCGCCTCATCCCTGAGAGCTTTTTGTAATTGGAAGCACCAAGCCGCTTCCGATGTTCTCCTTTTGGAACGTGTCACTCCCGATTTCAAAGGACATTTCCTTTATCCCTCCCTTCCCCCTCTTCCCAGTTTTTGGTTTTTTTATCCCATTTAAACTGGATGGTGCCAGAATTCCCAGCGACTGCCGGCAAAAATATCCTCTCCTCCCCAGGGATGCCATCTAATCAGAGGGATGAATTTCCAGAGGGATGAATCCAATCCAGGGGAGGCCCGGCCTGGCTTTCATGGGAACATCTCGGACTGAAAAGAGCAAAGGGGAAGCGGAGCGTGGTTGATAAAGGAATACTGATAACGGGATGCTGATAATGCGAGGGATGATGGAAATCTGGGATAGGCTCCTCTTTTGGAGCCGTTTTGGATGAGTTCTTCCCATCCAGCCGCTCCTGTCACGGCCGCTTTGTTCTCCTCAGTAATTCCCAAAAAGCCGGAGCCGAGGGAGGCCTGGGAGCAGCGCTGGCACCTGGCAGTTGTTCCTGGCGGGGAGCGCGGGGAAGGGGAGGGAGAGGGACGGGATTGGCGCCGCGGCCGCGGCCGAGCAGCAGGACTCGGACGGCTCCATCTGGATTCCTGCTTGATTTTCCAGTGCCGGCCTTTGTTTTCCCACTTTCCCCCCTCCCCTCCACGCATCCTTGGCCGGCTCCTGTGGGGACTCGGCATCTGTTTCCCTCTCCCTCTTCCCTCCTTCTCTCCACAACTTCTGGGCTGGTTTTCCTCAGGATTTGAGCAGGGATGCTCTTGGATCATTTGGATTTTCCCCTTCCCTCCCTTTTCAGGCCCATCTGGGCTCTGGCATCGGCTCTCCGTGGAATCCTCATCCCACAGCACCGGAGCAATAAACCCTGGAGCTCCAGAGCTTTGTCTTTTCCATGCAGGAAAAGCTCGGGAACATCCTGGGGTTCCACTCTGGTGTTTTTAGGGATGAAATGTCCGGATTTAAGGCCCAGCCGAGCCAGAATTCCCAGGAATAAAGGTGGAAGCTGCTCCCATTGCCAGCTCCAAGTGGTTTTCCAGCACATGGAGGCAGCAGAGGGGGGAAAAAATTCCCATTTTGGCTTTTTTTTTCCCACCCAGAAGTTGAAGGTCAGGGATGGGTTTGGAGAGGGATTTCCTTGGAAAAATGCTTGGATGGATGGATTTGCTCCATGGGAGTGGCTGGTGCTGCCCCAAACTTGGTTCTTTTTGAATTTAACAATCCACCAAAAATCAGGGAATGGTCCAAACACCACCAGAAGCCTTGGCTGGACTGGGATGGGGATGAATCCCTTTGCCATGGCAGTGCAGGGGTCTGGAAGGGAATAAGGTGGGAAGAGGGATGGAAAACCCTCTGGAATTGCTGTTCTGGGAGCTCCTGGATGTCCATAACTCCTGGGCAGGAGGGAAAATCCAATCTCTGCTCCGGCTGGGCTGGGATGGTTCCCCTTCCTTCCCACGGCAGTGCCTGGGTCTGGAAGGGAATAACGTGGGCAGAGGGATGGAAAACCCTCTGGAATTGCTGCATTGGGAGCTCCTTATCCCGTGGGCATGAGGGAAAATCCAATCTCGACTCCGGCTTTGCCGCTCCCTCCCCGCTCCCGTTAATCTCCAGCAGCTCTGGCTCCGTGGCAGGGCAGAGATCTCCGCACGCGCGGAGCCTCGGAGTCTCCATCCCTGCTCCCCGGGGCGGATCCGAGGCTTTGCTCATCCCGCCGCCTGTTTTCCGCGCCTGTTGCTCATCCTGGCGCTCGGAAATGTCAAAAGCCGAGCGAGGGGAATCGGAGCAGCCGGAGAGACCTCGGCTGCCCTTCCTCCATCCCTCCTCCTCCTCCTCCTGCTCCCATCCCGGCCTTTTCCATCCGCAAATCCCTGAATCCAAGGGCCTTGACAATCGCAGGGAATTAATCCCTGCTTTAGGAACAAAAATAAACCCTGGATTGGGAGGGAGAGGCCAGAAAGGCACCGGCCCCAGCCGGACCGGGAATGTTGGCCAGGATTTTGAGCGAGGAAAAGTGGGATTTCAGGATGCAACATCAAAATTCCATCATTCCAAGCATCCTTCCGGAGCTGAAAAGGGATTTAACCCTCAAACAATCCCCAAAAATCCATTTCCCCCCCGTTTTTCCTTGGCAAAGCTGTTCCTGCAGCCCCTAAAGCAGCACCAAGAGGGATTTTCCGGCGTTATCCCGGTGTTCAATATTCCAGGCCACGCCGCCCTGCTGCCACAGCCGGCGCGTGCTCCCAGAGCGTTCTCCCGCAGCTCGTGCCTGGGATTTACGGCACAAACACCTCCAGGATGTTTTACAAGGAATGCTGAGCCTCAGATCCCCGCCTGGGAGGCACAAAAAGTCCAGGAATTCACCTTCCCCCCTTCCAGGTCACCTTCCACCGAGGTTTCCAGCCCCGTTTCCAAACCTGCTCCCGTTTTCCGGACTTTTTCTCTGCTGTTTTCCCACCTGGTGCGAGGAATAATTAAAATCTGGGAATTTGGAGTGGGTGAGGGGTTGTTTTGGGATCTCCTGGATGCTGAGGAAAGGCTAGGAGTCGCCGGGTTGTCAATCCAGCATCTCCTGACAGCCGCAGGAAAAGCAGGAAAAAAACCCAGGAATGCAGCTGCCGGCCCTGCTGCCCCAGGCTGCTCCCTGCTCCTGATTTCCCAGCAAATCCAGGGGAAAGAGGGAGAAAAGGGATGGATGGAGCCGTCCAGGCTCAGATTTTCCCTCTGGAGCGAGGACGGATCCGGCATCCGGCTGGGGAAGGAGCTGGAAGAGCGCTGGGTGGGGGTTGTGCATCCTCTGGGGAAGCTGCTGGACCCTTTCCCATCGGGAATGAGGAATTTGGGAGGTTTTCGGAAGCACAGGGCGGGGAATGGGGAGAGAAGCAGCGAGGGGAAAAAGCTGGATCCCAAGGCAGAGACAGCGATTCCATAGGAAGGACGGGAATTTCCAGCGGGAATGGTGACTGCTGGGATTTTCCGGAATTTGGGAAGGATTTTCTTAATTTTGGACTTTTTGGGAATCATTGGGAGCGGCCCAAATTCATCCCTGCGAGGGGTCAGGGCTTGCCCGGGTTTTCCCTGGGACACAACAGCGCCATAAATCCAGAAAACCACTGGAAAACAGGGATTTAACCCCTCTCCAAACTTCTCTGGAACTCAGCGCTGTTTTCCTGCCTTTTTTTCCCATTTTTCCAGCCTATCTGACCGTCAGCATCGAGCCCCTGCCGCCGGTGGTGGTGGGAGACGCTGTGACCCTGAAATGCAACTTCAAAACCGACGGGAAAATGCGGGAAATCGTCTGGTACCGGGTGAGCCCCGGCGCCTTTCCCGACCCTCGGGAACGGGAATGCGGAACCGGCCCGGCCGTGCCGCTCCTCGGGAACAGAAAACCAGGGATAAGGCAGGAAAAGCAGGCAGAGCCCGGATTGACGGGAATAGCAATTCCAGGGACGAAGGCGGCAGCGGGGATGGTTTTTGAAAGTGCGGCGGGATGTGGGATGGCTTTGGGATCATCCCGAGGGCTCTGGGAAGATTTTTCCGGGTGTTTTGGGGCAGTTTCCAGGTGTATTTAGGGATGGAAGGCTCGGCTCCGTGCTGGGCTGGGATTTGGAGGTGGGAGCTGAGGTCCGCCAAGAGCTTGGTGGGTGGGAAATGATGGGAAAAAGGGGGGAATCGGGAAAATTTGGGATATCCGGGGTTTGGGGAGAAATTTGGGGCTTTCAATGTTGAGATTTAAAAAAAATTCATTCCCTATTCCCAAAATCTTTGTGAATTTGGGATGTTGGTCAGGATGGAAGCTCCTGGTTTTATTTGGGAAAGGAAGGATTTGGAGCCTGATTTTTTTGGGAAAGGGGGATTTGGGGCCAGTTTTATTTAGGAAAGGGGGATTTGGAGCCTGGATCTGTTTGGGAATAGAAGGATTTGGAGGCTGGAGCTACCCCTGGATTGTTGCTCCCGAGCCTTGATCCAGCCTCAGGTTCACCAGTCCTGAGCTTTCTCCAGGGAAATTCGGGATAAGTTGCCAACCACAAATGGTTTAATCCAAGAAAACCCGAAGTTTTCTGGGGAAAACTCCTGGAGAAGGCAAAGGAAGGGCGAGTGGTGCCGGTGGCATGGGATGGAGCAGTTGGGAATGTTTTTCCTTGGATTTCCCATCCTGTTCCTGCTCCCTGAATGAGGAGCAGCCCTTCCCCAATGCTCTTCTCCACTCCCAGGTTTACAAATAGGGAAAGGAGCTCTCCGGATGGATCCAAATCCAGTTGGAATGTGATGAGTGCACAGCAATACTTCCATGGAATCCGCTACGGATTTTCCATAATTATTTACAGACGGACCCCTGAATGCTGGACAGGGAACTCAGGGAAAAAAACCCCAAATCTGCCCCAAATCCAAAATTCCAGCTTGGAATCAGCTTCGTCTCCCCCTTTTTTAGGGAGGAATTTTTTTCTGCTGGCCCCTGTGTCTCCACCAGGTTTTTCCTTCCCTTTTCCACTCGGTAATATTGGATTAACCCAATTTCCCGGGAGCTGGGGCTGGATTTGCATAATCCCCCAGCCAGGAGTGATGCAGGAGCGGCCGATGCTCCGGAGCAAACGATACTCCGAGAAACCTCAGTGGGAACGGGAAGGGCAAAAATACCCCAGATCTTATTTTTAGCCCCACAAATCCCCCTTTTCTTCCAGGATTTTTTACCCCTCCTTTCCCAGGGAACTTCCTGCTTTTGGGAAGTTGGATTTTTCATGAAGCATCTCAGGATTTGTCAAAATCCTTCCCAATTTTAAGTTTTTTCCCATTTTTCCCCCCTGCCTTGTCTCACTCCTGGGCTTCCCAGAGCTCCAGCGGCAGCTCCTGGGTGCTGGAGGTGATGGATGGATCCAGGAGAACCGGGACTGGAGCTGGGGAATTTTATTTATTCTGCTTGTAAATCATGGGATGTGGCTCCGGAGCGCTGGATTGGGAATGGGGCTCCTCTTTCCTGGGATTTATTGCACAGGGAGCAGTGGGAGCTCCTGGAGTGTGAGGAATCTGAGCTGCTCCAGGGGCGGGAAGGGGATGGGAAAAGCGGGAGAGAGGTGGAAAAGTCAGTGGCGACACTTTGGTGGGAATGGAGGGGGGAATAACCCCGGGATCCGCAATCCATGGGATGGATCCATAACCCTGGGATGGATCCATAACCCACAGGATGTATCTCTAATCCATGGGATGAATCTGTAATCTGCGGGATGAAACCATGACCTGTGGGATGGACCCATAACCCTGGGATGGATCCGTAACCCATGGGATGGACCTGTAACCCATGGGATGGATCCATAACCCTGGGATGGATCCATAACCCTGGGATGGATCCGTAACCCATGGGATGGACCTGTAACCCATGGGATGGATCCATAACCCTGGGATGGATCCATAACCCTGGGATGGATTCGTAATCCATGGGATGGATCCGTAATCCATGGGATGTATCTGCAATCCATGGGATGTATCTGTAATTCATGGGATGAATCTGTAATTCATGGGATGCATCCATAACTCCTGGGACAGGTGTATAACCCATGGAGTGTATCCACAACCCCTTGGGATGGATCCATAACCTACGGCATATATCTGCAATCCATGGAATGCATCCATCACCCCCAGGGTGGATCCATAACCCCATGGAGTGCATCCATAATCTATGGGATGCATCCATAACCCATGGAATGCATCCATAACCCTTGGGATACATCACTAACTCCCGAGATGCATCCATAACCCTTGGGATGGATCCATAACCCACTGAATGCATCCATAACCCTTGGAATGCCTCTATAACCCACGGAATGCATCCATAACCCATGTGATGAACCCATAACCCATGGGATGAATCCATAACCCATGGGATGGATCCATAACCCCTTGGGATACGTCCATAACCCACAGGATACATCCATAATTCCTGTGTGGGTGATCCCGTCAGGATCCGTGCACTCCGAGACTGAGGAGCCTCTTCCCACAGCTGAAACCCCACGGAGAAGCCCCACACAGCAACCAGCACCCCCAATTCCAGCAATTCCCTGGCATTCCCTGGGATAACCCTTTCCTCCCACTGGGAAACCCTTCAGCTGCTGGAATGCAGCTGATTCCGGGATCCCCGAGATGAGCAAAGGGGATTTTTCCCAGAATAAACGGGAACATCTCCCGTGAGCGGAGGCGTTAATTAACATCCGACAATCCCAACAGCACCAAACACCTCCGGAAGGTGTGATATTCCCGGGAACAGGTGAGAACACGGATCTGCACCTGGAGAGCTCCGGAAAAAACCTTGGAAGGAGACGGGGGTGGCGGAATCCGTGCGAATGAGCTCGGAATGAGGCTGGGAATACCCAGAGCTGTTCCTTGGCTTCTGGCACTGGCAGCTCCGGGGTTGTTCTGGATCCTGGATTTTTGTGGAGCGTGCCACGCCGGGATGGGAAGCAGAAAAATGAATCCTTGCAGCAGGGCAGAGCCGGGAAAAATAACCGGGAAACAGGAGAGGGAGGGAAAACCCTTGGAGGCTCCGTTGTGGCTCTGTGCAGCTGGAAGGGAAGCGGAGCCGGGCTGGGCTGGGCTCAGAGTGTGGGAATTTGGGAATTGCAGAGGGGGTTGGAAAGATTTGGGGTGTCAGGAAAGGGCCAGGCACCATTCCCTGGCTGCTCCCGGTGCCGAGCAGGATACGGGGATATCTGGGATATCTGGGAATGAAGGGCAGCAATGGCGGGGAGCTCATGGGGGCTGCTCCTCCTCACTCTGGGCTGGAGCTGGGATTGTTGGGGTTGCTGGGATTGCTGGCATTGCTGGGATTGTTGGGATTGCTGGGCCCTGGCTTTTCTCCCTGTGGTCTCCATGGAGGGGGCAGGTGCATTCCAGATGTTGTTGGGCTGGATCATTCCAGGTGTTGGGAGTGGGTGCACTCCAGATGTTGGTGAGCTTTGGTGCATTCCAGATGTTTCTGGGCTGGTGTATTCCAGATGTTGCAGAGCTGGATCCTTCCAGGTGTTGGTGGGGCCTGGAGTGTTCCAGATGTTGTTAGGGGACAGTGCATTCCAGATGTTGGAAGTCAGAGTATTCCAGATGTTGGTGGCAATCGGTGCATTCCAGATGTTGGTGAGGTTTGGTGCATTCCAGGTGTTGCTGGGCCAGAGCATTCCAGATGTTGCAGAGCTGGATCATTCCAGGTGTTGTTGGGAGTCTGTGCATTCCACATGTTGGGAGCCAGATCATTCCAGGTGTTGCTGGGAATCAGTACATTCCAGATGTTGCTGAGCTGGATCATTCCAGGTGTTGCTGGAAGCTGGTGCATTCCAGATGCTGGGAGTCCGTGCATTCCAGATGTTGGAAATGCCCAGAGCCTCCAAAATTTGGGAATTGGCTCAGGAGAAGACACTGGAATGCTGCTTTTTCCCTCTCGCTCCCAGAAATTCCACATTTTCCAGCCAACCCCACTCAGGCTGAGTCGTGCCAGAATTTCCAACCCCACTCCCCTTCCGGGACCAACTCTGGTTTTATGGATGAGGAGGAATTCCCTGAAAACGGAGCAGGAGAGGCAGCGGAAAGCCGGAATGTGCCTCCCAAGATCGTGCAGCTCTCCTGTAAAATATTGATTTGCTCATTCCTGAGGTTTTTGGGATGTTGGAAAAGGGCAGTGGGCGATTCCTTTGGGTTGTGGGGTTCGTTTCGGGATTGGGCAAAGGAATCAGCTCCTCTGGATTTTGGGAAGGAGAATTTGGGACTGGGGGCTCAGAGCAAGGTGGGATCAGGGGTCCAGGAAGCTCGGGATGGGAGGTTGGATTCCAGCTGGATGTGGATTCTCCAGGGAATGGGCAGGAAAACCCCCAATCTGGGAGTTTTCCAGGATAATGAGCTTTTCCCAGTGTTGTGATTCTCCAGGGAATGGGTGAAGGAGGCGGGAAAAAAACTAAACCAGGAATTTTCCAGAATAATGAGTTTTTCCCAGTGTTTTGATTCTCCAGGGAATGGATAGGAAAAACCCAAACCAGGAGTTTTCCAGGATGAGGAATTTTTCCCGGTGCTGTGATTCTCCAGGGAAAGGGCAGGAAAAACCTAAACCCAGAATTTTTCAGGATAATGAGCTTTTCCTGGGATTGTGAATTTCCAGGGAATGGGTGAGGGAGGCAGGAAAAAACCTAAACCAGGAGTTTTCCAGGATAATGGGCTTTTCCCAGGATTGTGATTCTCCAGAGAATGGGCAGAAAAACCCAGGAATTTTCCAGGATAAGGATTTTTTCCCGGTGGTGATGACGTGGACACTCCGGACCCCCCAAACCCCGGGAGTGCTGCAGCCGCTCCAGGGAATTTTCCCTCTTTCCAGAACCGTTGTCCACGGGAGGAAGGGAATCCATTGATCCATCCCCGGGCCACGGAGCCTGGATCGGATCCCAGTCCCGGCCCTTTCCAACCACAAACCGTTCCCTTCATCCTGCATCCGTCACTTCCCGATGGTTTGGAATCCTGTGGATATCCTGGCAGGAGGCTCTGGAGGTTTTAATGGATTTTGGGAACAGTGAATGTTCGGGAGCAGCCTCTGGAATGGAATTTTCCCTGGGATTTCTCAACAATGCAGGAAGCAGCCTTGGGAATGTTCCTGCACCCCTTTTCCTGACATTCCTGGATGTGGAGACAGGAATGGGACAGGAACTGTGGGATCATCTGCCTTTTTGGATTCCCAGCGGGAATTAAATTCCTATGGAGCTGCTCTCCCCAAAACGCGCGCCCCCCCCCC
>VZTJ01001262.1:25514-37776 GCA_013397795.1 Orthonyx spaldingii
GGGAATGAAATTCCTATGGAGCGGCCCCCCCCAAAACGGCCCCCCCCCCCCCCGCGGATGGATAAAAGGCAGGAATTCGGGCTGATCCCTGGTGAGACAGAATTCCTGAAGGGCTTTTTCCCGGGAGCCGTTAACTCTCTGCGATTCCCTCAGGGATTGGCTCTTCCCAGTGCTCCGGATCCTCCGGGAATGCGAGGGGCCTGGAGGGCGATTCCAGCGGGGTTTTCCCACTCCGATCCCTGGATGGAGTGGGATTTGGCCCCACATCTGTCCAGATGTGCAGGGAAAATCCTGAGGCTCCAAATTCCCGATCCAGGAGCGCCACCTCCACCAGTTCCAGCGCTTCCCACCCGGCCGCATCCCCAAAAGAATCCCTAAAATCCCTTTGGATACACAAAGAGCTTCTCCATCCCACAGTAGCTCCTGGATTTCTCCTCAAACCCGAAGAAAATTCAGGAAAAATCCTTGGAAACTCCCCTGGGAACTTCCCCTCGCTCCCGAGGCCAGAGATTCACAACTCCCATCATTTCTCCTGCTTTTCTTTATCCCACTTCTGTGCCAGGGTGGAATTCCTTTCCCATAAAAGCCTCAGCCTGGGATAATAAATTGGAAGAAGTTTTCCAGTGACAATTTTTTTTCTCCTTTTCTGACGCTTTTTGCCATAAAAAAAGTGGAAAACGAGGAAATTGGGAATAACAGGGGAGCTTTCCCAAGTGTCAGGTGGGAAAAGTGGAATTTTGTCCTCAAGAAATGTTGGATTTGGGAATTAAATCCCAAAACCTTCAGCTGCTCCTGGTTTATTTTAAAAAATGAGGATTTTAACTCTGCTGGATCTGAGATGGTTTAGCCCCCAAATTCCCATTTTCCTACTTATTTTTGCACTAAAGGTCCTCCTCACAGGCAGGGAAGATAAATCCGGAGGCGTTGGGGGACACAGGGAAAAATGAATCCTAAAAGGAGATATTTTCCATTAAAAAATGACAATTCCTGGCTGGAAAACAGAGCCAGTGGTCGAATAATGGGATGGAAAAAATGGGTTTTGATTTTCATCTTAGCAGAGGCATCACAAATCTGTAAATTCCAAGCTGAAAGATCCTAGGATTCTACGGATAAATAGGAAAATCATCAAATTAGAATAATAAAAATAAAAATAAAAATAAAAATAAAAATAAAAATAAAAATGAAAATNTCTATGGATAAATAGGAAAATCATCAAATTAGAATAATAAAAATAAAATTTTTTCCAAAAATAAAAATAAAAATAAAAATGAAAATGAAAATAAAAATGAAAATAAAAATAAAAATTAAAAGCTAATTTGAAGATTTATATGCATGCACAAAAATATTAAAATAGCTCTATTTAAAATATTTATATAGATTAAAATTTAAATAAATCTCTTCAAATCTAAGTAAACAAAATAACAATTACATTAAAGTGCAAATAAATATATTAATTTTTATTATTAATCTTAAAATAGAAATAAATATACTCAAATTTAAAATAAATCTATTCAAATCTAAATAAATTTATTCAAAATCTGGGAATAAAACTCCTTTGGAATATTCAAAAATGGGCCCAAAATTCCCAAATTCGGGACTCTGGGGTTGTTTCCCACAGGTCACCGACGGCGGCACCATCAAGCAGAAGATCTTCACCTTCGATGCCATGTTCTCCACCAACTTTTCCCAGATGGAAAACTACCGGAAGCGGGAAGACCTGGTTTACCAATCCACCGTGCGGTGAGTCTCTTTTCCCCGTTTAATGCCGATTTCTGGAATTTTGTCCCTATTTTTGAAGAGATTCCAGCAGAGCCCATCCAAGGCGTTCCCATTTTCCTGCTGATCCTCAGGGAAAAGGTGGGAAAATGGGGGTTTCTAGAGGTGAGAATGGGCAGAGAAATCCAAACCTCGGGAAAATCGGGAAAACTGGATCCATGTTTATTTATAAAACAGGCATGGGAGCTTCTCCTTGCTTTAATTCCAAACAGAATCACTTCCAGGAATGTCAGGTTTATTCCTGATTCCACTCCCGCTCCATTCCCGCTGCTCTAAACCAACCCTGGAGCTTGGAATGAAAGTCAGGGGAGGCTGAATCCAAGGGAAAAAACTGGGATGAAATATTCCTTCCTCCTGTTTTCTTTCTGGCCTCGTTCTCTTGGGAAATGAGAATTTCCTGATTGGATTTTCCCAGCTCGTTTTTCCCGGCGCATGGTAAGAAAAATCCTGTGTGCTGTGGGGGAAAACCAGGATTTCTTCCAGTTTTCCACCTGGAAATATCCAGGAACGGCTTGGAAAGGACTCAGCCTGGCTCATCCCATGGGATGAGGGCGGTGGGAAGCGGGAAATTCTGTCTAATTCTCCAGAATTCGAGATTTTTGGGGGAAATTTTCACCATTTTTTCCTGCTTCATTTAGAATTGATTTTTATTCAAAGGAAAAGCACAACTACATGGGAATAAATGTGGATTTAGAGCAGGAAAAGGGCACGAAAATAGGGCTGGAGAGGAAACATTATGGGATTGTTCCAGAGGATCCTCAGGCCCTGTTTGGGAGAGGCTCGGGAGAAGTTTGGGATGCTCAGGGGTTGCTCGGGAGAGTCAGGAGATGCTCTGGGAACGCTCTGGAGGAGCTCCGAGGAATCAGGAGATGCTCCAGGAATGCTCTGGGAATGCTCTGGAGGAGCTCAAGCAGTTCAGGAGATGCTCAAGGGTTGCTCCAGGAATGCTCCGGGAATGCTCAGGACACCCAGGGGTTTCTCAGAGGATGCTCAGGGGATGTTCAGGAGAAGCTTGGGATGTTCCCAGAGATGTTCGGGTGGATCAGGAGATACTCAAACGTTCCCTGTGGAGGGAGTGAGGGATCAGGAGAATTCCTGGACTAGGGAAGAAGGAATCAAACATTCCCTGTGCATGGAACAAAGGATCGGGAGCATCCCTGGACTAGGGAAGAAGGAATCAAACATTCCCTGGGCATGGAACAGAATACCAGGAGAATTCCTGGAGCAGGGAAGAAGGAATCAAACATTCCCTGGGCATGGAGTGAGGAATGAGAAGAATTCCTGGAGCAGGGGACAAGGACTCAAACATTCCCTGTGGAGGGAGTGAGAGATCAGGAGAATCCCTGGAACAGGGACAAGGAATCAAACATTCCCTGGGCATGGAACAAAGGATGGGGAGCATTCCTGGAGCAGGAAACAAGGAATCAAACATTCCCTGGGCATGGAACAAAGGATGGGGAGCATTCCTGGAGCAGGAAACAAGGAATCAAACATTCCCTGGGCACGGAACATTTCCCAGACCCGGCGAGGAGAAGCCGCCGTTTGTTTGGCGCCACCGGCTCCGTTCTCCTCCCTTTCTCCGCGCGTTGTAGAACAAATGGAATTTGGGAGCAGAAAATTCCCCCACCCCGGCACCAGGCACTTGAAAGCCTCGGGAACCACCGGGAAATCGGCCGTGGAGCTGGGAGATGTTGCCGGGAAAAGCCTTTTCACGCCGTCGCCTTTGTCTCAAGGAAAGCAGGAACCGGCCTGGGGAGCAGGAGACCATTCCCGGGGGTATGGACAGAGCTGTATCACAGTTTCCCGTATTTCCCAATCATTGGCTTTTCTTGGGAAGGTCCTACCTGATTTGGGGCTCTCCCAGAGAACTGGAGCAAGGCCAGGAAGGGTTTGGGGATGGATGAAGCCTTTCCCAACCCAGGATTTTGTTCCTGTTCATTCTCCCTTTGTTTTTCCATCTATTTATTCTTTTTTTTGGGAATCTTTGCCGTGGCTCGGGCACAGACGGAGCCGTCCTGAGGAGCTTCATCCCAGCAGGAGCTGGTCTTATCAGCGTTATCCTGGTCCTTGGTCCCTATCAGAGTATTCCCAGTCCTTATCAGGGTTATCCCAGGCCGAACAGTCCCTGGGAGCATTATCCTGGGAGAAGCCAAGCTCATCAGTGTTTTCCCGTTCCCTATCAGAGTTTTCCCACTATTTATCAGTGTTATCCCAGATCCCTATCAGCGTTATCCCGGTCCTTGATCCTTATCAGCGTTATCCCAAGTGGAGCCGGCCTTATCTGTGTTTTTCCAGTCCTTATCAGTGTATTCCTGGTCCTTATCAGCATTATCCTGCTCTTTATCAGCATATTCCCTGTCCTTATCAGCGTTATCCCAGTCCTTGGTCCTTATCACCGTCATCCCTGTCCTTTTCAGCATTTTCCCAATCCTTGTCAGCGTTATCCGGAGTGGAGCTGGCTTTATCAGCGTATTCCCAGTCCTTGGTCCTTATCTGTATTTTCCCGCTCCTTTCCAGCATTTTCCTGCTTGTTATCAGTGTTATCCCGCTCCTTATCAGCATTTTCCTGCTCCTTCCCAGAGTTTTTCTGCTCCTTCCCAGCATTTTCCTGCTGGTTATTAGCGTTATCCCGCTCCTTATCAGCATTTTCCTGCTCCTTCCCAGAGTTTTTCTGCTCCTTCCCAGCATTTTCCTGCTGGTTATTAGCGTTATCCCGCTCCTTATCAGCATTATCCCGCTGCTTCCGAGCGTTTTCCCGCTCCAGAGTGGCCCAGGGGCTGCCGGCGCCGCCTCTTTCCATCTCAGCTTTGAGCTGGGAAGAGCAAAACCGGGAGAGAGCCAATCCATCCAATCCCATTTTTTTCTCCTTCCCTCGATGAAAACCCCACCCTCATCCTATGGCTTCGCTTCAGGAATTTCCAAACCCCTTTTCCCCCATATTCCCGACTTGGGGAATTGGAATTGCAGAATTTGGAAGTGCAGGGTGGGTTGTTCCCTGCCTCCCATCCTTGGGAATATTGAACAGAGCCGGTGAGGCCCCAGAATACAAAGGGATCCTTCCAAAAGGGATGGAGCGGGATCAGAACCACTCCGAAGAGCTGGGGGTGGGCAGGAGATTCCCAATCCATGCGTGGATAATCGGAGTCCGGAACAGATGGTGGAGGCTTGGTTGGAAGCGCTGTGTCCATGGAAAGGAGCTGCCAGGGAATTCTCACTTCCAGAGGGGCTCCAGAAGGCAGCCAGGGGCCGGGAGAAGGGAAAAGCAGAGCCGGAATCCCCTCGGAAGGGAAATCTCCCCTATTTCCATGGGCACTCCAAGAGGGAATTGCTCCCATCCTCGTGGGACGGATGAGGTGGGATGAGGCTGCCGGAGACGAGGGATGGATCCATCGGCTGGAAAGCTGGAATGCTGCCGGCTGGAAGGTGGGATGGTGCTGGGATGCTCTTCTCCATGATGGTGTCTGTTGGAAAGGTGGAATGCTGCTGGAAAAGTGGGATGATGCCTCCAGATGGAGAGGTGGGATAACTCTTCCGACTGGAAAGGCCGGATGCCAGCTGGAAATGTGGGATGTTCCCAGCTGGAGAGGGGGGATGCTGCCAGCCAGGGAGGTGGTATTGTCCTTCCGACCAGAAAGGTGGGATGTTCCCAGCTGGAGAAGTGGGATAATGCTTCCGACCGGAAAGGCCAAATATTTCCAGGTGGTGAGGTGGGATGGTGCTGCCTGGAAAGGCGGGATGCTCCCAGCTGGAAAGGTGGGATGGTGCTGCCAGCCAGGAAGGGCGACGGTGCCAGCTGGCACGGTGGGGTGGGACGGTGCTGGCTGGTGAGGCGGGATGGTGCTGCTCCATGGAAAAGTGGGATGCTGGGGCCCAAAAAGGTGGAACGGTGAGAAGAAGAAAGGTGGGATTCTGGGGATCAGAAAAGTGGGATTCTGAGGACCAGAAAGGTGGGATGCTCCCAGTCAGGGATCCGGGATGCTGCCCATCAGCAGTGACCCCCATGCAGCCTCCCGAGCATTCCCAGCTCCAGCAGCACCGATCCTTTGGCACAAACCCTCCTCTCCCGTTTTCTCCAAATCTCTGGATAAAAGACGGATGGACGAGCGCTCTGTGTTCACTCAGAATTTGGGATTTGCTGCTTTTCTCCCCCCTTTGCTGTGCTGGGGGGGCCTGGCAGGTCTGGAGCCGAGGTTTTCCATCAGCGCTCCAGGGGTGGGCGATGTCTGTGGTCACGGATTTGTGCTCCAGGAGATTCCTTTCCCTCCCATCCACGTCTGCTTCCAAGAATGCGATCCCTTCCCCTCGGAGGAGCTGTCGGTGCCGATGAATTCCGGCTGCTAAATCATTCCCAGGCTCCTCCCACAGCCTTTGGAGTTATTAAGAGTTTATTGATCCCTGTCCAACGGCGATATCCGGGTGCTGACCTCTGAATCCCGCGGGAAAGCGGGATGAGAATGGAATGGTGAGTGCTGTCCCTCCTCTGCAGCCTTCCCGAGGTCCGGATTTCGGATAACGGCCCCTACGAGTGCCATGTGGGCATCTACGACCGAGCCACGCGGGAGAAGGTGGTCCTGGCATCCGGGAATGTCTTCCTGAATGTGATGGGTGAGCGCCGGGATCGGGAGCGGGATCGGGANATAAAAGACGGATGGACGAGCGCTCTGTGTTCACTCAGAATTTGGGATTTGCTGCTTTTCTCCCCCCTTTGCTGTGCTGGGGGGGCCTGGCAGGTCTGGAGCCGAGGTTTTCCATCAGCGCTCCAGGGGTGGGCGATGTCTGTGGTCACGGATTTGTGCTCCAGGAGATTCCTTTCCCTCCCATCCACGTCTGCTTCCAAAAATGCGATCCCTTCCCCTCGGAGGAGCTGTTGGTGCCGATGAATTCCGGCTGCTAAATCATTCCCAGGCTCCTCCCACAGCCTTTGGAGTTATTAAGAGTTTATTGATCCCTGTCCAACGGCGATATCCGGGTGCTGACCTCTGAATCCCGCGGGAAAGCGGGATGAGAATGGAATGGTGAGTGCTGTCCCTCCTCTGCAGCCTTCCCGAGGTCCGGATTTCGGATAACGGCCCCTACGAGTGCCATGTGGGCATCTACGACCGAGCCACGCGGGAGAAGGTGGTCCTGGCATCCGGGAATGTCTTCCTGAATGTGATGGGTGAGCGCCGGGATCGGGAGCGGGATCGGGATCGAAGGGAAAACTACTGCAGGGTCTCAGGGTGCGGGAACAGCAGGGATTGGGATGAGTGTTCCATCCTCAGGGGTGGGAATGGGGACAGGGACGGGGACGGGGATGAGGATGAGGAAAAGGATGGGGATAGGGGTAGGGATAGGTTTGGGGATAGAGATAGGGATAAAGAGAGGAAGAGGGAGAGGGAGAGGGAGAGGGAGAGGGAGAATGGGGAATGGGATGAACATGGGGAGAGGAATGGGTATGGGAATGGGTGTGGGGATTGGAATGGGAATGGGGATGGGGATGGAAATGGGAATGGGGATGAAGATGAGGATGGGTATAGGGATAGGGACAGGGACAGGGATAGGAAGGTGAATGGAGATTGGGATGAACATGGGGTGTAGGATGGCCACGGGAATGGGAATGGAGATGGGGATGGGGATGAGGATGAGGACAAGGATGAGGATAGGGGTGGGGATGAGGGTGAGGATGAGGATGAGGATGATGAGGCTGGCCGGGGGGGTGTTGATGACTCCGTGCTGACCTCCCGGCTCTGCCCCGGCAGCTCCCCCGACGTCCATCTCGGTGCTGGCCGCGGACACCCCGGCGCCCTTCAGCCGCTACCAGGCGCAGAACTTCACCCTGGTGTGCGTGGTGTCCGGCGGGAAGCCCGCGCCGCTGGTGAGCTCCCCTGGGATCGCCCTCCCACAGACACACGGAATGTCCCCCTCCTCTGGAAACCCCCCAGATCATGTGCTGTCCCACCAGGCACCACCCTCTCCCAAATCCCATCTTTCCATGAGACCTCAGGGTAGAGCTTCCTGATGGGATGATGGGGACGTCCCCGCCGCGCTCACCGTCCCCTTTGTCCCCTCCAGGTGTACTTCAAGCGGGACGGGGAGCCCATCGAGGCCACCCCGCTGCCGGAGCCGCCGGCCGGCGCCGGGAGCTGGGCCCCCCGCAATCTCCTCCACCGCGACCTGGACGACACCAAGCTGCCGAAATCCCTGGCGGCCGACGGCGAGCTGGGAATGGGAAACCCCTTCCCCACGGCGGATCCGCCGCGGGGGCTGGCGGCCGAGCAGGATTCGGTGACGGAAAGCATTCCCGAGACGGTGGTGAGCCGGGAGTTCCCGCGCTGGGTGCACGTGGCCGAGCCCATCTATTACTTCCGGCACACGCACGCGCCCGTCAGCGACGGCACCGTCGAGGCCCGCGCCACCCTCACCTGGACCCTGAACCCCCAGATCGACAACGAGGCCCTGTTCAGCTGCGAGGTCAAGCACCCGGCGCTCTCCATGCCCATGCAGTCCGAGGTCACGCTCGGTAAGTCCCAGGATTTCGGGCTTTTCCTGGTTTTTTGGCACTTCTGTCAATTTTTTGGGAGTTTTTTGGAATTTCTTTAGCTTTTTTCTTTTCATTTTTTGGCTTATTTTTTCCTTTTTGTGGCCTTTTTTTACCCATTTTTGACCCCTTTTTTTCCCCTTCTTTTTCCTTTTCAGTTTTTTGACTTTTCTGTCCACTTTCTAGCCTTTTTCCTCCTTTTTTTTGCTTTTTTTGCCATTTTTGGCCTTTTTCCCTTTTTTTTTCTATTTTCATTTTTGGCTTTTCTTTCCATTTTTTGGCTTTTCTTTCAATATTTTGGCTTTTCCATTTTTTTGCTTTTCCTTAACGTTTTTTGCTTTTCATTCCATTTTCTGGCCTTTTTTCTATTTTTTGGCTATTTTAAACACTTTTGGACTTTTTTTCATTTTTGGCTTTTCTTTCCATTTTTTGGTGGCTTTTTCCCCCATTTTTTGGCTCCCCCCTCCCCCCCATTTTTGGCCCTTTTTCCTGGTTTTGGCCTGGTTTGCATTTTTTGGCTTTTTTTTCTTTCTCCCACCCATTTTTTTGGGGATTTTCCCCAATTTTTTTTTTTTTTTTGTTTTAATTCCACTTTTCTTTTCTTTCCTTGCACTCATTTTTCCCTCCTTTTGTCCTTTTGTTTTGGGGGTCTTCAGGCATGTGGGGGTCACATGGGGCTGCACTGGGATAGAGGTGGTGATGCCAAAGCTCCACAGGAGTTGGGATGAGAGGAGGAAATTTGTGGAATCCATCAGGCAGGAGAAGGGATTTTTCCGGGTGTTTATGGCCCCCCAGGTACAGGCGATGTTATTGGGTGGGGTTTGCTGGGATTAAAAGCATTTTTGGGGAATCCGTGTGGGGATGAGCAGGAAGGGGGTGTGGGAGCTCAGTGGTGTCACCTCCATCCATCCCAGTCCCAGGAGATCCAAGGACATCTCACAGCCCTTGTTGGCCATCCCAAAACCCATCCCAGTGGGAATTGCTGGGGTAGGAATTGCCAGGTTGGCTCCTGCTCATGGGGCTGGCAAGGCCCCAGCTGGGAGAGGAGGATGAGATTGAATCCAGGGAATTTGGGTCCCCACCTTCCCAACCCTCTGGAAGAGCGGAAGCTCCTCAGGTGATCATGGGATCCAGGGAATCGTGTCCTTCACCGTCTCCCACCCTGCCTGGGGCTCTCCCACTCTCTCCTGGCTCCCCTTGGAAGAGGCTGAGCTCTCTGCCGGGATTCCGGACTCTGGACAGGCTCTCCCAGCCTGGAGCCAGGTGGAGCAGCCTGGGCTTTGCTCCCGGCCAAGTGGAGCACTTGGCTGCTCAGCATCTCCTGGAGAGCTTCTCCTCCTTGGCTTCCCGGCGTCTCTGCATTAAATCTCTTCCCCGCATCCAAAACATACAGAAATCCTTCATTTTCCCACTTTTTGGAGCTTGCCGGGTTTAGACCTGAGGCCAAGACCTCGTGGCTTTGCTGCTCTTGCCCGGGAGGTCCAAGGCCTGGAGTGGCAAAGCTCAGCCCACGTTGCCCCATGTCCCCAAATCCAGGCTCTCCTTGTCCCCGGAAGTGTCTCCACAGCTCCTTGGGTGCCCATCCACTCCCATTTTTTGGGCACCACCCCAGCAGATCCCGGTTAACTCTTCCCCTATATCCATAGATTATAAATAAATATAAAATTTATATTCCCAGTAAAAGCTGCATTAAACCCAACACCAACCCCTTCCCTCATCCCCAAAGCCACCTTTGGTCCCAACCAGGGCGTGGTGGGATCATCTTCAGCCCATCCCGCCTGGTCCAGCTCCAGATCCCGCATGGAAAGTGCAATCCATGGTCTGTGGGGAGTCCGGGCAGGGATGGCCATTCCAAGGTCATTCCAGTGTCCCCCACCACAGCTCCCTGCTGGCTCTTTGTCCCTCTGTGTCGTGCCGGGGTCGTGCCCAGGCTCGGCCTGTCCCACCCATGTAAAAACTTGGATGGACAAAGGTGACAAACCCAAAGCCCATTTCCCCTTCTTCCATGAAATTCCAGGTGACTCCTGGGATGTCCCATTCCACCCCTGGCCCGGCAGGGACATCCACACAGCCCCAGGTGGAAGCAGGAGCAGACCCTGCTGGAGTCCCTCTATCACAGCGGATGAACATCCCAAGTCTGGCATGTGCACAGGGAAAATTCCCTGGTTTTTCCGTGCTGTCCTTGGGATTTTGTGCCAGCCAGGCTTTGGAGTTGTCTCCAGTGCTGATGGCACCCAGGTGGGACTCACCAAGGCCATGTTTTTTGGGAATGCTTCTCTGAGGTGCACATCTCCGTGGCTTCAAACCAGCCTGATCCTTCCTGGCCTTTTTTCAGAGCAGAGAAGTGCTTTTTGGGAAATAAATCCTTCCCATCAATCCATCCCATCCCAGCCATCCATCAGCCTCACACTTCTCCCGTTCTCTTGCCTGGGGGGTCCTTCCCTCGCTGTCCATCCGTCACGTCGGTGTCACTCAGCCCGGCCATCCATCACGGAGCCGTCACCCCCGGGCTGCCACCCCTGGCCGGGATCATCCGTCAGAGCCTTGTTAACCCCGCCAAGGGCACTCCCGGCACCACCAGGGAATGTCGGGAGGCACTGACGGCTCTTCCCGTCCCCCTCCCGCGCAGTTGCTCCCAAGGGCCCGAAGATCACGATGACCCCGACGAGGGCGCGCGTGGGGGACACCGTGCGGATCCTGGTGCAGGGCTTCCAGGTCAGTGTTCCCGCCTGCGGAGGCCCACGGAGAGCCTCGAGCCAAGGGTTTTATGGGATGGGCTTGGGGGCCTTGGTGGCATCACGGTCCCTGCA
The DNA here is from genome assembly GCA_013397795.1 of Orthonyx spaldingii. Taxonomy (NCBI): domain Eukaryota; kingdom Metazoa; phylum Chordata; class Aves; order Passeriformes; family Orthonychidae; genus Orthonyx; species Orthonyx spaldingii. The sequence continues at coordinate 36,618 of VZTJ01001262.1, forward strand.
GTGGGGTGGGTTGGCCAAAGCTGTGGCTGTTCCGTCCTGGAAGTGTCCAAGGACAGGTTGGGTGGGGCTTGGAGCACCCTGGGATACTGGAAGGTGGCCCTGTCTGTGGCAGGGGTGGAATGGGGTTTAAGGTCCCTTCTAACCCAAACCCAGAGCCAGACCCAGACCAAGTTCAAACCCAAACCTGAACCCAAATCTAAATCCAAATCCAAGTCCAAACCCAAACTCAAACTCAAACCCAAACTCAAACCCAAATTCATGCTCAGACCCAAGATCAAACTCAGACTCAACTCAAACCCAAACAAAATCTGAACTCAAACTCAGACTCAAACCCAAACCCAAACTCAAACCCAAACCCAGACCCAATCCATCCCGGATTTGATGACTTCAGCTCCAGGTTTTCTCCCCCTGTCCCTCTCCCGCAGAACGAGGTGTTCCCGGAGCCGCTGTTCACGTGGACGCGGGTGGGCAGCCGGCTCCTGGACGGGAGCGCGGAGCACGACGGGAAGGAGCTGGTGCTGGAGCGGGTCCCGGCCGAGCTCAACGGCTCCATGTACCGCTGCACGGCCCAGAACCCGCTGGGCTCCACCGACACCCACACGCGGCTCATCGTCTTCGGTACGGCCCTCCGGCAGCCCCCCGGCCCTCCATGGAGCCCCTCCTGCCTCCTCACCCCCTGAAATTGTTCCTCTACTCTTTGTTTCCTGTTAGAAAACCCGAATATTCCCAGAGGACCAGAAGACTCCAATGGTGAGTGGTGCTGGTGGCACCGGGATTTCCAGGGAAGCGCTCCGGTAGGGAAGGGCCATGCCCCGGGCACCTCTCCTTGCCTCACTCCCAGCCCTTTCCCATCTCTTTGTGCCTCATGCCAAACCCTTGCCCATCTCTGCCTCATTCCAAGTCCTCGCCCATCTCTTCTTGCCTCACTCCAAGTCCTTGCCTCCTTCCATGTCCTTTCCCATCTCTCTTCACCTCATCCCAAGCCCTTTCCCCTCTCCTCACCTCATCCCAAGCCCTTTCCCATCTCCCTGACTCATCCCAAGCCCTTTCCTATCTCCTCACTTCATCCCAAGCCCTCTGCTGTGTCCCCAGGGATCTCCTCACACCAAAAGCAATCCCGCAGACACTCCCACCCCATCCCTCCACTCCCCCCGACCCC
>VZTJ01001262.1:45343-58724 GCA_013397795.1 Orthonyx spaldingii
GGGGCCACCTTCGCCGTGGCCCACGCGGCCGCCGCGTGCGCCGGGGACATCTTCGTCACCGGGGGCACCCTGCGCTCGCTGCTGCTGCGCTACGACCCCCGCGGGGACAGCTGGGCCACCGGCGCGGCCCTCGGCGACGGGGACGGCACGGCCGAGCTGGTGAGCGCCGGGGGCTTCCTGCACCGCTTCCAGCTGCGCCGCGGCCCCGACGGCAGCGCCGTCACCGTGTCCCGCTGCAGCGCCAGCGCCCGGCTGTGGTACCGCTGCGCCAGCCGCCCCCTGCCCGAGCCCGCCGGGCTGCGCTGCGCCGCCCTGGGCAGCCTCATCCACTGCCTCGGCCGCGACTTCCACCTCCGCTTCCTGGCCGACCCCGTCTCGCCGCGGTTCGGGGCCAAGGAGCTGCGAACCTTCCCGGCGCCCCACGGGAGCCTCCTGCCCGCGGTGCTGGTGCTGCCCGAGGGGGGCTCGCAGCTCTGAGCGGTCCCCAGGGCGCGGTGGCGGCCGGAGAAGGAGCCGCGAGCGCAGCTGGGCAATCCCGGCCTTACAGGGACCCGGCCTGTTCCCGCTGCCCGGGATGGAGGAAGGGATCAAACCTTTGGACGCCGCCGGAACCGCAGCCCCGAGGCTCCGGGAAGAGCCGGGAGGGGCTGGGCGGGCCCGTTTGCTCAGCGCTGTTTGAGCGGGGGGGTTGTTTGGGACGCGGCAGATCCGGATCCCGCGGGCTCCCCGTGTCCCCCGGCCCTGCAGGACCTGGGCTGGGACCTGATCTAGACCTGGGTTAGGACCTGATTTAGACCTGATTTAGACCTGATTCAGGACCTGGTTCAGGCTCCAGGTGGTGAATATTGACCCGGACACGGGTTTAGGGCGGAGGAGCAGGGTGGAGTTCGTGGCTGGTCTCGTTATCTCTAATCTCGCTACCTCCTATCTCGTTATCTCTTATCTCATTGCCTCCTCCTCCTCCTCAGCCCGGACTTCTCCGTATTTAATCTGCCCTTTGTTTGTGTAAAGCGGCGCCGCGGGTTTAGGCACAGCCGGGCCTAAATTAAAGAGAACCTTGGGTGAAACCAACCCCGCGCCTCGTTTTAAGCCGAGCCTAAAGGGCAGCGAGAGCCCGCTGCGGGTTCCACATCCCGGGCTGGGCGCGGGCAGCAGCTCCAGAGGCGGAAACGGGAGAGCAGCCGCTCCGCCATCCCCCTTCCCCGGGTTTCCCTGGGTTTCCCCAGCTTTTCCCGACTTTTCCCAGCTTTTCCCGGGTCAGACTCCCCTTTTCCCAGTTTTCCCGGCTTTTCCCGGCCTCCCTCGGCCGCCCCCGCCTGCTGCGTTTCCTTCCCTCGGCCCGCCCATCACCCGTCACACTCCAGAGGGATCCAAGAGATCCCAAAGCGGCTGGAAAACCCTCCCGGACCTGCTCGGGCACGGGGGAAGCGCTGGGGTGGAGCTGGAGCAGCCCCGGGAATCGCTGCTGATCCCACAATTCCAGAGGGGCTCAAATCCCACCCCGGAGACACTTGGACACTTCCAGGCATGGGGAATCCACAGATTTTCCGGGAATTTCAGGAGAGCCTGGGTTAATGTTCTCCCAAAGGGCTCCCGGGCACTGCCTGGAGGGCTCCGGACAAAGGGCGGGGAACCTTGGGAGGCTGCGTTAATTAATGAACCCGGAGCTGCGTTAATTAATGAACCCCGGGCTGTGCTAATGAACCTGCCCAGGCTCTCGCAGCCTCTCCCATTCCCACGCTCCAGCCTCCTTCTCCCACCCTGGGCCCATCCCAGAGGGATCATCCCGCTGGAATCGCCACCTCCCACACCCCAGGGTCTCTTTTTGGGATGTTTCAGCTGGGAAATTCCATGAATCCAAAAAAATCCTTTTTTTTGCCCATTGTTATTTAACTCCTTGGTCCGTGGTCGCCTCTGGCTCGTGCTCCAACATATTCCTGCTTTTCCCATGGCAAGATCCAGGTGTGGGAGCATTCCAGCCCCTTGGAATGTGTGACCCCCTCGCGTCCCCGTCCCCGGTCCGGGTTTTTGCCCTTCACGTCCCAGTGACCGCGGGCTGGGGAGGAGAATTCCCGGCTGGAGCCCTTCCAGAGGACGCTGGAATGCTTTCCAGCCCAGGAAACCTTTCCCAGGATCTCGCGGGGCCGTTCAAGGTTTCACCTTCCCTTTAACCCCTTCGCCTCCCGAGGGACGGGAACGGGCAGCGCTCCCTCCTCCCGCTCCCGCACTCTCCAAGATTAACTTGGGAAGCATTTGGGAGATTAAAATCGCCCGGGAACATCCCGTGCTCGTCCTGCCGGGAAGTACGCCCGGGCTGGGAGCGGGGAATGACTTTGGGAGGAAGGAAAGGGAAAATAAAGGGAAAAGGACAAATCCAAACCAGGCCCAGAGCCGGGGGTTCGTTCCCTGCTCCCAAATCCCCACGGTCTGGTTCGTTCCCAAATCCCCAAGGTTTGGTTCCTTTCCCATTCCCAAATCCCCGAGGTTTGGTTCATTCCCTTCTTCCGAACCCCGAAGGTTTGGTTCCTTTTCCATTCGCAAATCCCGAAGGTTTGGTTCCTTCCCTGCTCCCAAATCTGGGAAGAGCCACCTGCAATCCCGGCTCCTCGGGATTCCCGGCATTCCCAGCCATTCCAAGACACTCACACACCAATTCCCAGGTTTCTCAGGGAGCAGGGATTGGTTTCCACTTTTCCCAACTTTTTCCCGGTGGATCCAGCTTGAAAAGAGGGCCAGGAATTTTTAAAAAATGGCAAATCCCAACATCCGGGTGATCTGGAAGGTGAGGAATGGCCGGGAATGGGAATTCCCAGTGGGATGGGTGGGGATGAGCCTGGAGCCACTTCCAGAAATGTGGATTTGTGGCGAGATTCGGGATAAACGGAGGGAAGGGAGGTGGGAGGTGATTTCCGAGGATCCCGCACCGGGCTCTCTTTGCTTCCAGAGCCTCGGGAATTCCCAGCTCTTCCCTGGGATCCCGGAGTGGGATCAGGAGAGGGGAGCCACGAGGCCACTCCCGGTTTTTGGTTAAATCCATCGCTTCCGGCGCTTCCCGTGGGATTCCCATCCCGATCCCAGCCTGGCTGGATCTCCCGGCTGGGAATGCGTTCAGTGGGGACATTCCCGGGATCTGTGGCTCCAAAAAAAAGCAGGGGAAAGGGGGGAAATGGGATTTGACCCTTTGGTGAGCTGATCCTGCTCCCTCCAAAGGCTCCCAAACCTTTAGAATTCCCAAATCCCAAGGGAAAGGCCCTGGGATGCAGGAGAGCGATGGGAACAAATCCTGGGATCTTGAAACTCCCAAAAGGTGGAGAATTCCCGACTTGGCGGGACCTGGAAAATTCCCATCCCTTGGGATCTCCTGGCTGCTCCCTCCTCCCTCTCTGCTGGGCTGGGGGAGCCGCTGGAACTCCGGAAATTCTGGAATCCCTGGAATCACCGGGGTTCCTGAAATTCTGGGAATCCCTGGAATTGCCGGGGTTCTGGGCAACAACATCTGGTACTCCTGAAATTCTGGAATCCCTGGAGTTGCTGAAGTTTTCCAGCAGCTGGGATTCTGGGAATTCTGGGAATCCCCGGAATTGCAGGAGCTCTCCCTGCTGGAGTGGGAGAAGTGAAGTCCGGGATCATTTTTGCAGCTCCAGCAGAATTCCCGGCGCTCCCGGACGCTCCCGGAGCCGCCTCAGCTTTCCCGTCACTTTTGCTTCCCGGCTTTTCCCCAATTCTGCTTCCTCAGCTCCTTCCCTTCCGCTCCATTTTCCCTGGATCTGCTTCGGGAAGCGCCAAAATTCCTCCTGGGAAGCGTCAGCAGAGCCGGAGCCGGGGAGCGGAAGAAAAGCTGAGCTGGCTCCGGGCTCAGCCGGGGATCCCAGCGGGAATTCCAGGGCTCTGGAAGAGTTCTGGGAAAGGTCAGGGACCCCCCGGCACCGCTGGGTCCCCCCCATCCCATTCCTGGAGCTCCATCCCGTTCCTGGACTGGGAAGCAGCCCTGGGATTATCCAGGACTGCAAATCCCGCTGGAATCGAAGCAAGATAGGGATGGGATGAGGCGTTCCCAAAGGGATTCAAGGATCATGGAATATCCTGGAATATCCGCAGGGATCAAATCCCACTCCAGGCCCTGCTCGCACATCCCAACATTCCAGTTTCCCCTGGGAGCAGTGTCCGAACACCCCTGGAGCTCTGGGAGCCTCGGGAATGTTCCCATTCCAGGGGGAGCCGGCCCGGACCCGACACCCTCTGGAAAAAGAGACTTTTCCTGAAATCCGACCCAAACCTCCGTGTTCCACCAGGATCCAGGGAAGCCAGGAATTCCCATCTCCATCCTCAGGGAAATCTGCTGGACATGAGGAAAACCCCCAGCACATTCCCAGCGAACGCCGGGGCTGGGAATGGCCCAACCCAGCGATGTTCCCGCATTTCCTGGGCCGGGATGTGGTTTTTGCTTCCCAAAAAACAGCAGGAAAACTCCCGCGGTGCCCGGGAGGATTCTCCCATCCAGATCCAGCCAGGAATGCTCCAACTGCTCCCAAAATTCCCTTCCTTGGGGGGGCTGGAGCGGGAGCGGGAGCGGAGCAGCAAATCCCGGGATTGGGTTCCCGGCTGGGAATGCAGGATTTTCCCTCTTCCCGGGGGCTCCATCCGCGATCCCAGCGCCGGCATTAATGAATGAATTAATTACTAATTAACGGCCGGAGCGGCCCGGGCCGACTTTTCCTGGAGCTCGGCGTCCCCATCACTCAGCTCTCCCATTATTAATTAATAATCTTTAATCACCTTTAATTAATTCCCTTTGCCCGGCGCTGATTGAATCCATGGAAAAGCCGAAGGGAGGCGGGAGCTTCCCAGGGAGCTCCCGATGATCCCAAATCCCAAATATTCCCGGTTTTACCCATTCCGGGAAGTTCCGCTGTGGGGTCCAGATCCAAGGAATGCTCCAGGCCGGAGCAGGGAGCGCTTCCCACTCTCCCTTTTCCATGCCCGGCATTCCCAACCCTTCCCTTCCCAATCCTTGGACCGTGCTGACCCCTCCTGGACCGCTCTGAAAAACCGGGAATGAGGCCCGGGCTGATCCCAAAAATGCTTTTCCCATTCCAGAGAGCATCCAAGGCATCCAGGCGCTGCTCCCGGGGGAATTCCAGGAATGGCTGGAGAGTTCCTTTCCCAAAAAAACCTCGGGAAGAGCCCGGGGTGGATTTCAGGTTTTCCAGTTCCTTCCCAAATCCATAAAAGAGGGAGAAAATCCCCCGGAAACGCCCTGGAGCTCATCCCGCGGGAGCAGCGGGTGTGGGGTGGGCGCAATTCCGGCGGAATTCCCAGGTGAGGACGTGGGAATTCCCAGGCTCACCCCGCTCCCGAATCCAGGAAATTCCCATCTCCCATTCCCTGGTTTCCACTCACACCCTCCGCTAGGAGCCGGAGGGAGCGGCGGGATTTCAAGGACTGGGGAAGGAGCGGCCGCTTCCCGCCTCCCGGAGCCAGAAAATTTTGCAGGAATGGGAATTTCCAACCATCAGGCCCGTTCCCAGGATTCCCGAACACATTCCCTGCCCTCCATGGACAAGGAATCTTCCTGCCCGAGGAAAACCCAGGGATCCGGCTGCTCCTGGAAAAACAAGGATCAGACTCGGAGCGTTCCCGTCGTTCCCCAGGGATGCGGAGCCCTCAGAGATCCGGGAAACCCCTCGGGGCGGGAAGCGGGGATTTCCTTGGGATTCTTTGGGAAGGGAAAAGGAAGCTCCAGTCTCCTGCTCCGGTGCTTCCAGAGGGGCTGGAGCTCCCGGTCCTGAAGAAATTCCATAAAAAATCACAGAGGCCGAGGTGTTTTAATGGAATTCCAGGGGAATATTGGAGCTGGAGAATGAGGATAGAATCCTGGGATTTTCCTCCCCTTGGGGGGATCCAGACTTCCCAAATTGCCTGGAGAACGGGAGAAAGAATCCCAGGAATCTGCCAAAGTTGATCAGGATCCTAAAAGATTTTGGGATCGTCTCGACCCAGGTGGAATTTTGGGATTTAAATTGAGGATCTTCCCAAAAACGGGGAAACCCCGGGAACGAGGAGGGGAGGAACAATCCAGGAGCGCAGGAATCAGCAGGAAATGGAATTTTAAGTTCCCAAATCCTCAAAATTCCTTTTTCCAGAGCCTCATCCCAGCCTCTGTCGGGGCGTTGTCGCCATCTAGCGGCAAACACAGAAAAATGGGATTTTTTTCCCGATTTCCCAGCGTTATTCCCAACTTTCAGCAGCGCCGGACACAACTCCATTGTCGTGGTTTTTCCAGGCGTTTTTCCCCCCCCGCCTTTTTTCGCAGCTTGGATCTTCCCGGAGTTTATTCCACCTGATTTCATCCAGGGTTTTTCCATCCCAGCAAAGATGAGGATTTATCCCTGGAAAACTCCCGGCAAAGGCTTGGATGTTTCCCAGGAAAAACCAGGAAAGGACAAAACGCCACCATTGGGGCTCAGGCCGGGCCATAAAATTCCCAAAAATCGGAGGAATTTTTGCTCCTCATCCCAGGAAATCCCTCATTCCCACACGGAGATGGAGCAGGACTCTCGTTCCTCCCATTCCCCACCCCATTTCCACAGGGAAAGGCTGGAAATTCCATAATTTTGGAGTTCCCCCCCCAATTTCTGCTCTGCCCCGGCTCCTTCTCCCTCTCAGCCAAAATGCTTTGGGAATGAGAGAATCCAGGGAAAAGTCAGGAATTCTCCTCCTCATCCCTGGAATCCACCTGGATGCAGTTTTCCCAAAGTATTTTCATTTTCCAGCAGCCAGAATCCATTTAATTCCTGTCGCTCCTCGTCCGAAGGCGGAAAATGGAAAATTTTTCATTATTTTGGAATAAAGTTCAAATCCAGCAATGGGAACTTCCAAGGAAAAGGGAGCTCAGGGAATTCATGAGGAGCAGCCAAAGAAATGAGAATTCAAGGGAATTCTTGGAATCTGAAAGGAAAAGCTGTTCTTTATTCCTTGGGATGTTCAGAGGGGGTGGGGAAACTCCCAGAGTTTACCAGGAATGGCAAAAAAGGGAAAAATTCCAGCCGGAATTCCTGGAATTTTTAAGCTTCTCCCTGTTTCCTTCTTCTTTTTAAAATCCAGGGCTGGAAATGGGCCCAAATCCCAAATTTTTGGGCATTCTGATGGCAGAGGCCACGTCGGGTCTTTTTTTCCCGTTTTTCCGGGAATGTCCAGCGGGAATTGGGCCTGGAGGAGCCTCTGGAGGAGCAGGGACAGGACCTGGGACAGTTCCCTGGGGAAGAGGAGCTGGCAAATTCCCAGGGAATCTCGGGTTATCCAAGGCCGGGCGGGAATGCGGATCCCGGGGATGGGAAGAGCTCTGGAATTCCAGAGGGAGCCGCGGCTGCGCCGGAGGAGGATCGGGACAGGGAGGAGCCGCTCCCACAAATCCCTTCTGGCCTTTCCCGAAGTTCCTTCCCTCCGTGGATTCCCTGTAATTCCAGGAAAACCTGGGAGAGGAATCTCCGAGAGCTCCAAATCCTCCCATTCCCAAAAATCCGAACCCAAGGTGGATTTTTATTGAAAACTCGGGGATTTTAAGGGAGGATTTCTCTTCCCGAGCTCCACATTCCAGAGGTCCTGGAGCCAAACTGGAGCTTCTCTGGAGCCCTTGGATACAACCCAGCTCCGATCCTGTCAGGGATGGGTTCCAGGAGGATTCCAGGAAGATTCCATTATGGATTCCAGGATGATTCCCAGAAGATTCCAGGAAGATTCCAGGAGCATTCCAAGGGGATTCGCAGAGGATTTCCAAGAGAACTCCAGGAAGATTCCAGGAGGATTCCAAAGGCTGGGAATCCTCATCGCTCTGCACCCCCCCAGCATTCCAGGCCGGAAGCGATGACTCCCTGGGAGCCGCTCTGATCCCGAGCCCTTCTCCAGGGATCCACGGATGAATCCAGGGATCCTGAGGAGCTTCCCGGTGCTTCCACAGGAATGGAGCCCTCAGAAAATTCGGGATTTCAAAGCCTCTTTTCCACCTTTTTCCCTGGAAAACAAAGGGACTCTGCTCCCAAACAAAGGGAATCACCCGGGACGACTTCTCCCTGCATCCCGATGGATTTTCCCAGTGGGAAAAGCTTTCCCGGGCAGTTTGTGAGCTCAGCTCTGGAGAATCCGTTCCTTATTTTCCCTGGATGTGGGATAAGGATCGGGGAATCTGGAAGCTGGGAGCAGAGTTGGGATAGAAAGGGTTGGAAGGACAAATCCCTTCCCACTTTTCCCTCTTTTTAGGGGGAAAATCCTTTTGTTTCCTGGGGAGGAAGATTCAGGAATGCCCAGGGAATTCGGGATTGGGAGCTGAGAGAAGGATGGGAATTAGAATGGGAATCAATCTTTCCATGATTTTGGGTGGAATTGAGCGGGGCTTCCCCAACTGAGGAGTCCCCAATGGGAGGGAAAAGCGGGAATTCCAGCAGCCTTTGGAAAAATCAGCTCCTAAAGAAGAAACTCGGGATTTCTGCAGCCGCCCTCGGAGGATGTTGGAATTTTAGGGATTTATCCCATCCGCGCCAGGTTTTCTTCTCCAAGGGCACACGCAAGGTCTCATCCCAAACTCCTGCGGGACAGGGAAAGGAAAGCGGGAGGGAAGAGTGGGAATTACAGCAGCCTTTGGAAAAATCAGCTCCTAAAGTTGAAATTCGGGATTCCTGATTTTCACGAGGCTGCACTCGGAGGATGTTGGAATTTTAGGGATTTATCCCAGCAGTGCCGGGTTTTTCCTCCAAGGAAAGGGCACAATCCAGGCCCAATCCCAAATTCCTGTGGGACAGGGAACGGAAAGCAGGAATTGAAAGAAGAGATTCCGGCAGCATTTGGAAAAATCGGCTCCTAAAGAAGAAAATTTGGATTCCTGATTTTCAAAAGATATTGGAATTTTAGGGATTTATCCCAGCTGTCCATGTCCAAGGGAAGGGCACAGTCCAGGCCCCATCCCAAATTTCTGCAGGAATTTTCTCTGTTTTCCCTCTAAACCCCATCCCAGGGCACATTCCAGCCCCTCCAGAGGTCCCTGTGTCCGTGGCTTTTCCCGTTCCCAATTTTCCCAGCTGACCTAGAGATTTTCCATGGATCTTCCCCCGCTGCTGCCCCTGATCTGTCCCAGCTCATCCCAAGGGCTCCGAGTACGAGGATCCCACCTGGATCCCGCTGGGAGCGGCTCCCTGGGATTCCTCTTTCCATGCGGGAATGGCAGGTTGGAGACAATCCCTAAAATCCACAGGAACACCCTTCCCACCCCTGAATTCCAAAGAAATGATCCCAATTCCAAGGAAATTTTCCCACTTCCAGGGAAATTATCCCAGTTCCAATGAAATGATCCCAATTCCAATGGCAATGATCCCGATTTAGCCCACATTCCCCATTTTCTCAGCCCTGAACTTCCAAGCTCCTGGCCTGGGTGCTCATCCAGGATATTCCTCACCACAGTCCTGGAATTATTGGGGCTGGAAGGGCTTCAGATCCCATCCCATTCCCTCTTTTTCCATGTATGAATGGCAGGATGGAGATGATCCCTATAAATCCCAGGAACATCTATCCCCCAGCCCTTCCCACCCCTGAATTCCAATGGAAATGATCCCAATTCCAACAGAAATGATCCCAATTCCAACAGAAATGATCCCAATTCCAATGGAAATGAACCCAATTCCAATGAAATCTCCCTTTTCCCAGGCTGTTTTCCAGCTCCTGCCCCACCTCCCACAGATTCCCAGACAGGGATGAATATTCTGGGATAAATCCTTCCCACCATTCCCATTTCACAGCTCCAATGGGATCCATGGGAACATCCCAGGACACATCCTGGGATCCCTGGGATGTGCTGCTCCATGGATTTCTGACAGCAAGGGATGAACACAATTCCCCAAATCCATCCCGATCCCGGCTCCAAACTCTCCTGGCAATGGCACAATTCCCTTTCCCTTCTTCCCCCTCTATTCCCACTCCAAGGATTTTTACTTCCCTTTAATTCCCCTTTCCAGACCCCCTCAGCTCTCCCAGAAATTCTCTTCCGGCTCTTCCAGAGGTTTTTTCCCTGGTTTGAGCCCTCCCATCCCACGCCAGCACCAAACCCTGCTCATCCTGTGAAAAATTCCAACATTCCCTCGTTAATCCAAGCTTTTCGTGGCTCTCCTTAGCGGCCGACATTCCGAGCCCGGCTATAAATAAACTTCCCGGTATCCAGGAGGACTTTTCCAGCTTCCCGGTGGGATCTGAGCTCCGGATGGGAACCCCCAGCAGCGCCGCGTTTCCCAGTTTTCCATCCCGCGGAGACACTCCGAGCGGGAGCAGCAGGAGGAGGGCGGACCCCGGCTGGGCTGAGAAATTCCTGGGAGATGTTTTTCCATGTTTTCCCACGTTTGGAGATGTTTGGGAGGAGCTCCCAAAGCCCAGCTCCAGAGGGATCCGGCTTGCCGGAGCCTTCCTGGGGCTTTGATGATTCCAGGGCTTTGTGCGCGGCAGAGATTTGGGATCTCCTGGAATGAAGGGATTGTCCTGGTGCCATCCAAAGCCAGATCCAGACCCAAATCCCAGTGCAGATTCCCATGGATTCCTTGATCAGTTCTGCCGGGAGCCTTGGGAATGTGTTCTCCGACATCTTTCCCCAATCTCTCCCCATGCCTGGTTGATGGGAATTGGGGATAAAACACCAGGAAGGCCCAGGGAGCTCATCCCGAGATTCCTCCCAGTCCCGGCCCTGGGGGCGTTGGGTCCTTCCCCATCCCTTGGATGGAATTCCCAGCTCCGCTTCCCTCACTTCCCTGCTCCACCCTTTGTCCATCCCAGTTTTTCCAGCACCGCCCATCCCCTCCCATGGAGGTGCTGGGATGAATCCCAGGGTTTCTGGGGATCAGAGGGTCCAAGGGGATCAGAGGGATGGAGCAGTTCTGCCGGGAGCCTTGGGAATGTTCATCCCGAAAAAAGAAGGCTCCGGAGTGACCTCACTGTGACCTTCCAGGACCTGAGGGAGCCACGGAAAAGATGGAGAGAGACAATTCCCAAGGGATGGAGGGACAGGACACAAGGAATGGCTTCCCACTGCCTGAGAGGGGTTTGGGTGGGATATTGGGAAGCAATTCCCGGCTGTGAGGGTGGGGAGGCCCTGGCATGGCTTTTCCAGAGAAGACTCCAGTGGCTGCCCCATCCCTGGAAACTCCGAGGGGCTTTTCCCTAAAAGAATCCTAAAAAAAACCCTGAAGGGCACAGCTCCCAAAACAGTGGGATAAACATCCCAAATGCACCGAACCAGCTGGAATTTGGGATTTTAGGAGTGGAATTCCCTGTGCCAGGGCCCTCACAGGGCTGGAGCAGGAGGGAAGCTGCCGGGTGATGGGAATTTTCCCTCTTTTTTTCCATTGGAACACTGAAAACCTAAAAAAATGTGGGAAATCCATCAAAAGCAATCCTGGCCACAAGAATTCCCTGGGAGGGGTCATCCAGGGACAGGCCGAGGAAGGGTCCCTCTTCCAGAGGGAGATCCAAAGGAAAAAGGGATGATTCCCATCTAGGAAGATTTTTCCTGGATGAAAATCCAGGGGAAAATGGATGGAAGGGGTGGAATTTGGGGTGAAACTCCCGGAGCTGGGAACTGGAGTGTGGGGTTGGAATGGGAATGGGATAAAATCCTTTGAGCCCTGATTTGGGCCTTTCCCCCCTTTCTAAACCGGCTCCATGTGGGAATGTTTCACTCCGGGGGTGGTTTGGGAAGAAAGATCCAAAATGGGGATGGAATGGGATTGTTCCGAGGGCAGAACTCCTCCAGGGATGTTTTTCCATGGATCTTTTCCCTTCCAGGCTTTGGTGCTGTGCATTCCCGGGATGATTTTGGCGTTTCCAAATCCCAACAGGAAATGTCCAAAACCCTGGAGAGGGAACTGAAGGCTTCACTTCCAGCCCCATTCCCCTTTTCCCAGCCTGGCTCCAAACAAACCAATCCACGAAAACCTCTGGATCTGGGATTTGCTGCACTCCCGCAGCCCCAGGAAGTTCCGGAAGCCCAGGAGGGGCTGGAGCGATGATCCCACAGCTCCAACCAATCCAGACCCTCTGGAGAGATGATCCTGAAGGGTTTTTTCAAGCCAAACCATTCCATGATTTTATGATTTGCTTCCCTCAGCCTCAGCTCGCATCCAGAGCTGATAAATCCATTGGACTTGAGTGCCGAAAAATACTTTAAAAATCAGGGAATTCATGGAAAATCCCTTTTTGCCCTCACTTTTAAGGACTCTGGGGGTTGGTGCCTCCACTGCATCCCTGGAAGGTTCTGCTGTGCCAGAGCTTTTCCAGCTCTTCCAACACCCCCAAATCCAGGGATTTCCAGCACCGTTTCCCCTCCTGGCACTGGATGGATCAATCCCTTTCTCTGCTGAATATTCCAAGCTCACCTTGACCCCAATCCAGAGCCATCCCATCCATGGGCAGGGACAGCTCCACTGTCCCAGGGAGCTCCAAGCCCGTCCGACCCGGCCTCGGACACTGCCAGGGATCCAGGGGCAGCCACGGCTTCTTTGGGAATTCCATTCCCTGTGGGAGGCAAAACCATTCCCTCCTAAACCAGGACAAACTTCCAGTTTTTGGTTTTCCAAGATTTGCAACTTGTGCTTTCCAAGATGCCGTGAGAGGGGGAAATTCCATGTAAATCCAGTGGAATTGGATCTGGGATCACAGGAGATGGAGGAAACTGTCAGGAGGAAACTCAGACTTCGACCCCAAGGGAAAAGCTCATCCCTTGTCCCGGCTTAAATTCCCCATTCCAGAGCTGCAGGGGGGAGGGAGGGGCCCAGGAGCTGCTCGGGGCTCCCTGGGGCTGAGGGAAATCCCAGATTCCAACTGCTCCATCCATCCATCCATCCATCCATCCATCCATCCATCCATCCATCCATCCATCCATCCATCCATCCGTCCGTCCGTCCGTCCGTCCGTCCGTCCGTCCATCCATCCATCCTTCCATCCATCCATCCATCCATCCATCCATCCATCCATCCATCCATTCATCCATCCATCCATCCATCCATCCATCCATCCATCTGTCGCTCCGTCCGTCCGTCCATCCCTCCATCCCCCGTTATCCCCGGGAGGCATGAATGGAGGGATAACGGGGAAAATCAGGAATCCTTTCCCGAACCTTCCCGGCCGGATCCACGTGGTGGCAGCAGGAATCAGCCGATGGAGCGCCGGGAGCGCGGGAGGAGCGGCCGCGAGGGGCTCATCCCAAAAAAAACCGGGATGGAGGAGCGGGGACGGGCTCGTGAGCCCGGGGAAGATCCCAAGGGAATTCTCCCCTCGGAGGAACGGAGGGAAACGCCCCTGAGACGTGTCCGAGCCGTGTCCAGGCCGTGTCCGAGCTGTGTCTGAGCCGTGT
>VZTJ01001262.1:99778-111155 GCA_013397795.1 Orthonyx spaldingii
CCCTTTTCCCTTTTTACCCCACTTTCCCCCTTTCCCCCTTCCCTCATTTCATTCCCTCCCGACAGAATCCCACCTCTCTCCCGGGCTCATTCCCGCTTCCCCTCCTCCGCCCATCCCAAAGATTTTCGGGAGCAGCAGCGAATTCCGCGCTCATCTGGAACATTCCAGGTCCCTCATTCCCGGGGTTTCCTCTCCCCACACACCTGAAGGGCGGCGGCTCCCTCGGAGAAGTCTCCCAGACATTTATGGGTCCGGATGAATAATTATTGATAAATATTGATTAATCCGGATAAAAATCCATTTCCCTGCTCCATCGCCCCACCCCGCCATTCCCAGGGCTGTAATTTAGAGTTAATAATTCACATTTCTATTTAATAATTTAAATTTAGACGCAGTACCATACATTTCTATTGAACAACGGATATTTATGTGAATTAATTGATATTTCTCCCTTTTTCCCTGGGTCTGTTCTCCATTCCCCCCACAATCTTGGCGTCATGCATATTTTTATAAATATTTAAATCCCAAATATTATTTTTATAGGGTTATTTGTCTTTCCTGGGCTTCTCCCTAGGTGTGACCCTTGCCACAAACTCACCTAGATTTCCGTTTATTTCAATTTATTTCTATTTATTTCCATTGATTCCCATTGATTCCCATTTCCCTGCCCTTTTGGACACAACAAATCCCAACTGGAAGCATTTCAGTGTCGATTCCATCCCTAAATCTCAAGGAAAGGCTCAAAAAGGGTCGGATCCGGGTTTTTAAAGGAGAAACAGTTCCATGAGGTGATGAAGGTCATGAGGAAGCCTTTTCCATGGATATAAAACCATTTTTGGATTAAAAAATCTGATTTTTCATAACCTGACTGAGAGAATTTTTGCCTCCTCCCAGACCTGCAGACCTCAGAGCAAAATTTTTCAGGCAAAAAATGAATTTTTGGGGCTTTTCCCCTCCTCTCTCTGTGCACAAACGTCGTTCAAATCCTGATCCCGGTGTTTCCTTGGATGCTTTTCCAGCCGTGTTTTCCAGGCTCGGGACTTTCGGGCTCTGCACAATTTGATCCCAGGGATCAAATGTCGGTTTTTAATGGAAAAACCTCCCAGTTTTGCAGCGGGCAGGTGGGAATTGCCGGCACCGGGAAGATCCCGCTGGGCGCAGGGGACGATCCTGGAGCATCCCGAGTTTCCATCGGGAAGTGCCCAGCCCCGGGAGCTGCCAGGGGCACGATTTGGGGTTAAATTGGCCCTTTTTAAATGGAAACTCCTCCGGGAAGGCGTCAGCAGAGGGTGACATTGTGCAGGATTGGGGAATACCGGGAATGCCATCACCAAAAACTTGGGAGCCTCCAAAGGGGCCTGGAATGGCTTAAAATCCCAAGGAAACTTGTTGGGGTTTGGGAAGAGGAATAAGGGGTAATAAGGAATTCTTTTCATGCGTTTGCCATGGAAATATTTTAGATCTAAATCGGAGTCCTGTGCTAAAAATCCTTGATTTTAGGAATTTCACTCAATTTTTGCAATATGGAAAATGAGGTGCCCAATCCGAGCTTTTCCATGGTTTTGATGGAATTTTGAGGGTTTGGAAGGGGAACTTTGTTGCTGTGGGAATTAAGTGGATCCAAGTACAGGAATAGAAAAGGATAAAAAGGTTAATTTTGGCTTCTTGGAGGGAAAATCAGTGCCGTTCCTGTCGGATTTTTAGGATAATTTATGGATTTATTATAATGAGGATAATTTATGGATTTATGGTTGTGGTGAACAGGACTAAAACTGAGTGGGGGGGGTTGGAATTTGGGTGGATTTGGGGTTGTTTGCCTGTGGATTTGGAACTTCCAGCGGTTTCCATGGCTCTGGAATGGCTGTGAATGGCTGGAAACTGCTGTCGCAGCAGGGACAAACCTCATGGAATGGGCAAAACTCCTGGAATGCTCAATAACCAGCCCTAGAGAGAGATTCCAGCAGGTCCAAAGGGAATGTCCGTGCTCGGACACGGAGCTCCCACCTGGCCCTGAGGGGGAATTCCCCATGATTTGAGGAGTTTTTCCCAGAAATTCCAAGGTCCTGGTGGGACAGAAAGCCCTTAAACCGCCCCGGCCGAGGTTTGGGATCGCCAGGACTCCCGAGGGTGGGAGCTGTCCCCTAGCCCGGGACAATCCCGACAGATGGGAATGGCTGAGCAGGGACTGGGAAACCTCTCTCGCCTTTCCCAGGCACAAAGGGCTCTGATTCCCCCGGCTCCCGCCGGGAAAGCTGCTGGGAAAACCCCAGATTGGGGCCCCTCATGGCAGAGAGTGGCTCAGGGGTGAGGTGACCCTGATATCCCCTAGCATTCCATCGTTCTCTGGCATTCCCTGCCATTCCCAGCCATTCCCAGCCATTCCCAACCATTCCCAGTTATTCTCAGCCATTCCCTGTCATTCCCAGGCATTCCTAGCCATTCCAAACCATTCCTAGCCATTTCCTGCCATTCCCTGTAATTCCCTGTTATTCCCAGCCATTCCCAGTCACTCCCAGCCATTCCCAGTCACTCCCAGCCATTCCCAACCATTCCCAACCATTCCCAGCCATTCCCAACCATTCCCAGCCATTCCCAGCACGCGGCTCAGCTCCCGCTGCTCCCGGGATCTCCAAGGCTGAATATCCTGGTGGGGCTTCCCAGGATTAAAACAAAAACCCAAGGAGAGCATCCCAACCCTGGGGCTTGTGTTTTCCCAAGCTCTGGCTTGTCCCAAAGCCGGGTTTGTTTGGAGAGAGCTGTCCCGGTAGAAAACATCCAGGAAAACAAAGGAATTCCCAGTTTTTCCAAGGCCACCTGCAGTTTCCAAGCTGTTGGATTGGCCAGGTGGCTCCCGAGTGCTTCCCGAGGCACTGGGATCTCTCCCTGGCACTGGGATCTCTCCCTGGCTGCCACAGCTCTGGATCTGTCCAGGATCTCTCCAGGACTGGAATCTTTGGGAATCTTCGGGCGTGGAGGGAAGACGGGCGGGCCGGGCAATGCCCTGACTCCGGAGCGGGGATGTTCAGTCGTGCGAAAGGAGGGATTTCATTTCCACCCGGGCAGGAATCTGGGGTTTCAAAGGAATAAATTGGCGGGAATTATGCAGGAAAGTGCAGGGAATCCCGCCCATTCCTTCGGAATCAGGAACTCCAAATGAACAGTCAGAGGGCCCAGCTGGGAGTCAGCACATCCAGGTTTTATTCCCAGTGTTCTCAACCCAGCAAAAAGGAATTCCCACCCTCAGCTTCTCCCATTTTTCCTCTTGCCATCTTTGTCTGGTTTTCCCTCCCAACCCCAATCCTGAGCTGCAGGAACCCCAGAAAGATGGAAAAAGAAGACAAAAAAAAATCCCCTAATGGTGTTTCATCCCTCAAAACACCGGGAATGTGGGCAATTCCAGCAACTGCAGCTTGGAAGTGTTTCACATTCCAGGGGGAGGTAATTCCTTGATTCAGTTCCTCTCTTCCAGGAGGAAAAGCTCCGTGCCCACATCGGAAGCATCCCGAACAGAACCATTTTCCTGCATTCCCCAAGCAGGAATATCCAAAGCTTCTTTAAGCATTCCAGGGAATTTGCTCTGCTCTGGAAAACAGGGGAGCAGGGCTGGCTGAGAGGGGTTTGGCCCTGGCAGGATTGGGACTTGGCTTTCCCCGGCCTGGAACCAAATCCCGGATTCCCGAAAGCCTGGAAGGCTGAGAGGTTCCCATGTGGGCTCCTCAGGAGCTGGGAAAGGTTTTCCTGGTATATTTCATGCACTTGTTCCGTCCCTTTGAGCTGAGGGTGGGAATTTTCTTCCTGCAGCACTTCCCTGTTTGGTTTTCCAGGAGTTTTCTTTGGGTTTCTGCCCCTTTTTCAGTCTTTGGGATCCGCTTTATTCGCCGGTTTAGCTCAGGACCAGTTTGGTGCCGGTCCCACGCATGGCTCGGGAGATGCAGAGTGCCAGAAATCCAGGAGTGTCCGTGGGATCCCAGAGATCCCAGGTGGATCCATGCACAAAATTCCGATCCCTTTTGCACCGTCGTGGTCCCAGGGGAACCAAAAATTTGATGTCAGAGCCAATCTCCGGACAGCACAGTCCCAGCTCGCGGATTTCCCCATTCCTGTGACGTGGTGAAAACTGAAGTAGAACAAGGCCAGATGCCACTGGAAAAATGGGGATTGTTGGGAATAAGGGAAGGGAAGCACAAAGTACAAATTTTCTTTTCAAATCCCATTTGTGGGATTGAAGTGAAGCCACTGCTTGATACGGAAACAAAAATCTCATTGAAGAGTTGGAAACAAAGCAACATTTTTTGTTTCAGCTCAACTGAAAGGTTTCTGCTGCCTGGGATTGAAATGTTTTGGTTCTTTATCAAAAAGAAAAAAAAATTCAGAAATTATCTAAGATCATCCTGAATCTCCCTCCCCGCGTTTGGGAGATTTGGGTGGCAAACTGGGAAACTCCGGAGCTCCAGGTGGCAGAAATCCCTGTTCCCATCTCAAATTCCACATATTCCATGTCTCCACCTGGGAAGAGCTGAGCTCCTCTGTCAGTGCCCTCCTGGCTCCATCCGGCTGGGAAACGCTTCGGACTTCGCTCCCGGGCTGGAATTCCGGAGCAGGCGGGAGCTGGGGAAGGTTTCAGTTCTGCCCCGGCTCTGCCAGGGCGCAGGTGCCTCCCTGGATCGCAATCCAAGAGGGAAAGGGATCATTCCCAGCTCCTGGAAGATCCCTTGTCCCCCTCTGAGATACCGAAAGTGTGAGGTCATCTCTCCTGAGATCTGCACATGGAAAACCCTGCCCGGGGTGGGATCGGCCTCGCCCGTCCTTTAGGGGAATTGGTCTGAGACCCCAAAGGTTAAATTCGGGCAATTTCCTGCAAAAAATGAAGCTGCGGGGCAAGCGGGGGCTCGGAGGGCTCAGGGCGCAGCACAGCTCCCACGGAAGGAGCCTCCATCCCGGTGGAACCGAGCCCAGGAAGGGCCGGCTGAGGGAACATTCTGGGAAAACCGGCAGGGAACACCCGTGGTGCTTCCCGGCCGTGCTGTGCCCGGTCCTCCGCCCAAGCACCCGGGTGTGGGGCCGAGAATTCCCCTCGGGAGCCCTGGGCAGGAGGAGTTCGGGACTCCTGCCTTGCCGGCAGCGCCATCCAGGGCAGAGCGGTTCGGTGGGAGCGGGATGTGATTCCCGGGTCGCTGTTGGGCTCCCGAAGGAGAATCCCAGCTCCAGCGCCCGTGGGAGAAGCTGCCACCCCATCCTTTGTTCCTGCTGCCCTCGCCGGTGCCCCCGCGCCCCCCGCCCGCAGGAGGAGCCGCCCTGCCCCGTGTTCGCCGCCCCGGCCCGGCCCCGGCCCCCCTCCTCCCTCCCCCCGCGGCATCCCGGGCTCCTTCCCGGGGATTTTAATATTCAGGCCGTACCTTCCACATGAGCTGTGCTGAAGGGCCGGGTGTCGGGGTTTATTGATATCCCCCGGGGCTGTGCGGGGCTGTCAGCTGCACATTCAGCCTCCCGCGACCCCCTAAGGTGCAGGTCCTGGCAGCTCTAAAGGAATCTGCACAAAAAGAATCCCCTTTTTTGTTCGCTCCAAGGTGAGACAATGCGGGCAGGGCCCAGCTCCAGATGACAGCGCTGATAAAGGAGCGCGGCGCAGGGATATCTTCCTTTCTTTGCGCTCCTTCATTCAATCCTTCTTTCTGTCACTCGCATTCTCTCCTCCCTACACTTCCCTTTCTTCTCTTTCTTCTCCCGGCAGCGGCAGAGACAGGCCCGGGGTTCAATTGCAGGCGAATGTCACAGCCCCGTCCCAGCGGCTCCGGGGGCTGCTCCTGCCCAGGAGGGCACGGCCTGCCCCGGGCCTTTCTCCCGGGGGTTTTCCTGACAGGGATGCAAAGCTGGGAGTGTTTTTTGGGGGAAGAGCGGGCAGGGGACGGGGGGAAATGTGGAGAGAAAGAGAGAGGAGGTGGCAGAAATGCAGGAGGAAAAGCAGGGAAAAGGGGAATGAGTGGCGAGGCAGGAGGATGTGAATATCCACAACGATACAGAAATATATTTATACCTGTAAAATCAAACCCCACAGCGAACGGGCAGGAGCAGAAGGGGGGATAAAACCTCAGATACTCCAAAGCCTCTCGATGAGTTCCGCCACATCCCTGTGTTTTCCCAGACGGAGCACAGAGCCAAGGAAGGGAAGTGGCGGCTCCTGGGCACCCCCAGGCAGCTCCCGGCCCCGGCTTGGGGCTGACACTCGGATAAACGGGGCAGGGCTGGGAACAGCGGGGGCAGCAGCTCCTCCTGCGGGGTCATTGCTCTGCCGCCCCATCCTCATCATCATCGTCATCGTCATCCCCATCCCCATCCTCGTGTTCATCCTCATCCTCATCCCCATCCTCACCCTCGTCCTCACTCGCCGCGCTCCCGGCAGCGCCAAAGCTTCACCAGGGAAATTGATTCCTCTTCCCTGAAAGTCTTAAACTGAGAGGTCTTGAAGTGGGATTTGGGTTGAGATTGGGATTGGGATTGGGATGTGCTGGCACAGCCTGGGGGGCCAGAACTGGGGCAGGAGGGGTGGGATTGGGACTGGGATTGGGATTGGGATTGGGATTGGGATTGGGATTGAGATTGGGATTGGGATGTGCTTGCACAGCNTTGGGATTGGGATTGGGATTGGGATTGAGATTGGGATTGGGATTGGGATGTGCTTGCACAGCCTGGGGCCCAGGACTGGGGCAGGAGGGGTGTTGGCACTTCAGGAACATGAGCTGGGACCAAGCCAGGGGCAGCAGGGGTTGTCACTGCCAGGAAAATCTGAACCTGGATGTGTGGGATGGGATGGAGCCTCTGGGCACACAGGAAGGGAATGAACAGGTCACACCCACCCCAAAATGGAGAAAAACCTCTGCTGGGGCCTCCCCAGCAGCCGAGATGTGTCTGAGGGGCTTCTGCTCAGTCAGCTCTGGGAAAATTCCAAACTGAAACCCACTGGAATAGGTTTGGGCTGCGGGATGGGATCTGGGATGGAAGCACAGCCACGTTTCCAGAGCAGAGCCGAGGTGTGAGGGGGAAACTGCCCAGAGAAGTCCAGCACCCACCTGGGGCCTGTTCCCAGGCTGATCCTGGGGCTCCGGGGTTGTTTTCCCGAGGTGTTGGAACACTCCCAGGTGTTTCAGAGCCATGTTGGTGCCTCCAGGCCCCTCAGGGCTGCTCACA
This sequence comes from Orthonyx spaldingii, assembly GCA_013397795.1. Taxonomy (NCBI): domain Eukaryota; kingdom Metazoa; phylum Chordata; class Aves; order Passeriformes; family Orthonychidae; genus Orthonyx; species Orthonyx spaldingii. The sequence goes on from VZTJ01001262.1 coordinate 106,964, forward strand.
GCTCCTGGGGAGCAGCTGGCAGCTGTTTTGTGCTCAGAAGCGGGAGCCAGGAGGGGTGAGGAGCTCCTGGAGGTTCCCCCGGCTCCGGAGGCCGTGGTGCTCCAGAAAAAGGAGGGAAAACAGGCAGGGCGGGAGCACGGGGTGGGATTCCAGCCAGCTGGGCATCCCCGGGGTGTCCCTGCCTCTCCCGGGCCCGGCTGGAGCCGCAGGAACCAAACCCGGCGTGCCAGGACAAACATGGACAGGGAACGTTCCCCTGGGGTCCATCACTCCCTGCTGTTCCAGGCCCAGCTCCCGCAGCCACGCGGGTCCCTCGCACCTGGCTGTGTCCGCTGCAGGCCGGGGGATCCAGGCTGGGCTTCCCTGTAAATCTAGGGCTTCTCTGGGATCAGATCTCCCATCCCAGATGGCAGCAGACTCCTGGCTCCCCGCGCCCAGCCCTCCCAGCCCCTGTGGGGTGTCTGTGCTGCTCCACCAACCTCCCCACGGGAAATCGTTGTGAGGGACCAGCAGGGCTGAAAGCCAAAAAAAGCAGGGGGGACACTCCAGAGAAAGCGAGCAGAGCTTTTCTCCCCGCTGTGTCTCTGTCCCCCCTGGGTCCCAGCCGGTCTCCCTTTGCCTCCCGGTTTGGGGAGCGCTGGTGGTGCCTCTTTCAGTGGGAGCAGAGCTGGGAAGCCCCTGTGGTCCCTCCTTCCCTCATTCCGGGCTGGATCCTGCGCCTGCCACAGGCACGAGGCCATGAATATTGAAGTGCCAAAGGGGCCTTTTATGGACTCCACAGATGTGCGGGATCGGGGCAGGCCCCATTACCTCGGGCTGCTTGAAAAGGCCGAACAAAAGCCAGAAGAAAGAGGGCGAGGGGCGGAGGGGGCAGGGAGGCGAGAACCAGGAAAAAGTTGAAAGAAAAGAAAAGAGGGCTGGAGTTGATGGATATTCCATCTGTTTATGTTCAGGGAATTAACAAAGGCTGCCAGGGACGTGGCTCCCTGTTTGCCCTCCCTCCCTCCTTTCCCGTTTGCCTCCAAATGTTCGGGACGGGTTGGTTTTGTTCCCCTCTGGAAGGAGCAGAGGGTGTTGGGGTTTGTGCCGTGTGTGGGGACATGGCCGTGGGACAGATGCCGCTGCCGGGGCCGGATGGGCCTCGGGATCAGCCCCGGGGATCCCACTATTCCCACATAGAGCCTCTGGGATCAGGTCTGGGATTGGATTGGTTCTGGGATCAGATCGGGTCTGGGATCAGATCGGGTCTGGGATCAGATCGGGTCTGGGATCAGATCGGGTCTGGGATCAGATCAGGTCTGGGATCGGATCAGGTCTGGGATCGGATCGGTTCTGGGATCGGATCAGGTCTGGGATCGGATCGGGTCTGGGATCAGATCGGGTCTGGGATGGGATTGAGTCTGGGATCAGATCCCTCCACCTGATAAAGGAGGACAAGTTTTGGGCTCTTCCCAGAGCTTGCTTGGGCTCCAGGCACAGCTTTGGGAAAGAGCAGCTGGGTAGGGATGGAGTTCCTTCTGCTCCGTGGGTTTGGAAAAGCCCTCCTGGAGCTCAGCTTCCAGGCCAAGGCGCCTTCCAAGCCCAGGGTTACCTGGAAAGGCTGAGAGAGGAATGTAGGGAGAGCTGTTGGGTCTGTCCACGCTCTGAGTCCTGGCGTTGGCCAGAGGCTTTTGGGGAGGGATGTTCCAAGGAAAACAGGGTCTCTCCAGCTTTTCCTTCCCAAAATCCGGTGGTGCTCCACTCGTGGTTGTGCCTCTGGACCTGGCGAGGTCCAGGGATGAAGGTTCTGGTTCCAACGGAGGGATTTTTACAGTGGAAAATGGGGGGGAATTTTGGACCTCTGTGGATCCCAAATTGACCCTTTAACCAAAGGAGAATTTTCTCTGGAATCTCATTTGTATTCCATGGCTGAGACAGAATGGATTGGGAAAGGACCTAAAGGATCATCTACCTCCAACCCCAGATATTCCTGTGCAAGGGTTTTCCTAAAACCCCCAATCACTGGGAGAGGAGTTCTGGCAGAGCTAGGAGGAGAAGGTTTGGGGTGAAGAAAATATGGAAAAATAGAGGAAAATAGGGTAAATAGAGAAGAATAAAGAGAAAAATGTGGAAAAATATGGAAAAGTAGAGAGAAATGGAGAAAAATATGGAAAAATATGGGGAAAACGTGAAAAAAAAACGGAGAAAAATGCAGAAAAATAGAGAAAAATCCATAGAAAACCAGAAAAATAGAGACAAATCCCCCTGGTTTTCCCTGGGAAGGGCCTGCCCTGCTGCTGTGCTGGGAACTGCAGTCCCCAGTTGAGCTGGAAAAGCCTTTCCCATTTTCCTGGTTGGTATTCCAAGATATCCCCCACTCCCTTGGCGCTCTGCTCGGGCAGAATTCCTTGATCAAAACCCGTCTCCAGAACTCTGGGATTGGTTTTCTGCCCCTAAACTCTGTTAGCCTGGGCTGCAGCCACTCAGGCTGCATGGGAAGAACTGGGAAAGGGGGAATTCCTGGATTGGGAAACACCGGGAAGGGAATCCCAAGGTTTTGCTGTGTGTGGGGGAGGATTGTTGGGAATTTCGGGTCTGGGAACGTGCTTGGGCAGGGGAAAGGGGAGCACGGGGTGGGGTTGTGCCCGTGAAAGCTGTGGGGCCGAGCAGGGCTTGTTCCGCACCTCTCACTCCCTGGGAATTCAGGAATTCCAATGTTTCCAAGGAGAGAGGGGCAAGGGGGTTCCGGGGTTTATGCTGGGAACAAAAAACCGTGGCAGGACAATTCTGTGCCGCCTTTTCGGCTCCTCGTGGCCTTGGTTGTTCTTGGGTGGGGTTGGTTTGCTGCTGCTGGGGGAAGGCGGAGCTGGGAAGGCTGGGAGAGCTCCAGCTGCTGCCTCTGGAGCTGCTGGTGGCAGGTCCAGCCCAGGAGAGGAGAAATCCCTGTGTCCTGGTGATCCCTGCTCATTCCAGGTCCTTCTGGGGCAGCAGGAGCTCGAGCTGTGCAATCCCACCCTGCCTGCTCCAGGCAAGGCCCGGGGCTTGGAATGATGGATCCAGTGAATCCTCCGTGCCTAAATCCCAAAGACTCCCCTGCCTGCTCCACAGGAGAGGTCTATGGCAGGATCTCAGCCGGAATCATGGGATGGGTTGGGTTGGGAGCAGCTCAGAGCTGATCCAGGTCCATCCTCCTGCCATGGGACACCTTCCACTGTCCCAGGCTGCTCCCAGCCCCATCCAGCCTGGCCTTGGGCACTGCCAGGGATCCAGGGGCAGCCACAGCTTCTCTGGGCACCCTGTGCCAGGGCCTGCCCACCCTCACAGCCAGGAATTCCTTCCCAATATCCCATCTAAACCCCCTCTCTGGCAGTGGGAAGCCATTCCTTGTGTCCTGTCCCTCCATTCCTTGGGAATTGTCTCTCTCCATCTTTCATGTGGCTCTTTCAGGCCCTGGAAGGCCACAGTGAGGTCACTCCGGAGCCTTCTCTTCTCCAGGCTGAACATTCCCAATTCCCTCAGCCTTTCCTCCCGGGAGAGCTGCTCCATCCCGCTGATCCTTGTGCACGAGGGCTGGGGGGGATGGAGAGGTGTGAAAAGGGGGATCTGCTGAGGGGCTGTCACTTGGGGCCTTCCAAGTGAGTTTTGCTTCCTTCTCTCATCCCATTAAATCCAAGTTTCCCTGGGACTGTGTTAACTTCCCGGGCAGCCTCCTCCGGGTGGGTTTTGTGGAGAATCCCTGGGGCTCTCTGGGCTGAGTTTGCTGCAGCCAATGCAGCACAAAAGGTGCAGCCACGGCCCAGCCGACCCCAGGCCCACTCCATCCCCGATCCCGCCCCATCCCCAATCCCATTCCCTCCCCAGTCCCACTCCATCCCCCGTCCCACTCCATCCCCACCTTGCCGTCTCTCCCAGTTAATGTTTCGGATGGTGCAGCTGGAAGGGAGAGAGAAGGGGAGGGATGAGCTGCGGGCTGTGAGCTTTCCCCTTTCCCCTCAGATGAAATCCTTCCCCTTGCTAATGAATGCGCTCCCACACCCGGCGCTGCTGCCGATCCCGGCTGCGGCTCCTCGTGGAGCATCCCGGGCTCAGGCTGAGCCTGGAGGGCCTCGCTGGGGCCGCTTCCTCCTAATCCTGTTGATTAATTTAACTCCAGGGCCAAGAGGAGCCCGGGAGCTGCGGCTGGGGAGGGGGGAGATGCAGGGGGGGGGAGGGA
>VZTJ01001262.1:111162-140785 GCA_013397795.1 Orthonyx spaldingii
GGAGATGCAGGGGGTGGGAGGGAAGCGGAGGAGAAGGGAATGGGATGGGGGACACAGCCAGGCCCTGATTCCAGACGGCTTTTCCAGGGCCTTTCCTCCAGTCCCAGTTTCCTTCTGCTCCTTCCAAATCTCTCCAAAGAGCTCTTGCTCATTGTCCCCCAACCTGAACCCGCAGCTTTACTCAGGAGCGGGAGTTTGGGGCTGTAATTCCCACATTTCCTCACGTTGGAATGAGCCCTGGGACAAGGCCAGGCTTCCCTTTGTCGCCTTTCCCTGCCCTGCTCCGGCTGCTCCCCTCTCCAGGGGCAGGAGCAGCCAGGGGGGTTCATTCCCTTTCCCAGCTCATCCCGAAGGTGCAGAGCTGGCCCACACTAACCCAGCAGGTCCCTCCATGGGGTCGTTTCTCCCCTCTACTCCCAGGAGGTGCCCAGACAATTGGAATATCTCCCTCGGAGCAGTGGGAAGAGTTCCCACACTGCATCCCTGCTGCCACTCCCAGGATGAGGTCTCTGCCTTTTTAGTCCTCAAATTGCAATTTCTTCCTAAAAGCAAAGAGATTTGGGAAATTTGAGCTTTTCACTCTGAGCTGCAGAGCTCAGTGGAATCGCTCCTAAAAAAAACCAAACACAGTGGGATGAGCGCGTGTCCTGTAACCCACACGCTTCTCTCCTGGTTTTTCCTTCTCTCCTGGTTTTTCCTTCTCTCTTTAGTTTTTCCCCTTTTCTCTTTAGTTTTCCCTGTTCTCTGCCTTGTCGTGCTGGGAGGTTTTTCCCTCCATTCACTCCCGCTCTGCTTTTCCCGTCAGTCTTTCCCGGGATGAGATCCCAGGGGAGCTGCCTGCCGGGCAGCTCGCTGCTTCCCATCCTTCAGCAGTGCTGGCACTGGGAAGCCACCCAGGAAGGTGCTGCTAAGCAAGTGTAAAACGCCACCAGGTTGTTCCTGCAGCAAAAATCCCTGGAAAATCTGGGATCTCCTGCTGCTTCCGCTGCTGGCAGCCATTGCATACACAGGGACAGGTTGGGAAAAATGAAGGGTTTGAGTTTGGGATGAATTCACAGCCCAGGACTCCTCCTGAAGCTTTGGGAAACCAATGGCAGGGGAGATTTGGGGAGAATGTGGGAATGGATTGTCTGGGATATTCCGGCTGTTTGGGAACGGGAAGATCTGTGGGGCTGGGAGTCAGGCAGGTGAGGGAGTTGCTGGTGGGATGTGCTGCCGGACGGGCTCGGAGCCCATCCCAGCTGGGAGACATTCCCTGTCCTTTCCCCCTTCCCTGCCTGACAGCAGCAGCTGCTCCGGGTGGCACCAGCTGCTCCCAGGCATTCCCTGGGAGTTTTCCTGCTCCCTCGGTTTCAGCTTTGTAGTCGGGAATGGGAACATCCAAGAGCTCTTGGAGCCTTGGCACCGGGAGCTGGGGCTGCTGTTCCCAGCCCTTCCCGGCTCAGGAGTCACCGGAGGTGGGTGGGTGACTTCCACTGGCCCTGGCACAGCTGGAAAACCGGGATAATGCCCAGTGGGAGCTGCTGGGGAGCTCGGGAATGCAGAGGTTTATCCTGATGTTGTTCGTATGGATTATCCCGACCCCTTTCACCCCGGAATCAGCACCATGGCGGGGACAGAGGGTGGCAATCCTTCGTCCTCTCCCCAGAACTTCATGGACAAATCCGGGATCCTTTAGCAGGAGCTGGGGAAAAGTTTGGGGGTTTTCCCTTCCCAAGTGAAGTGAGGGAGGTGGAATTTGGAGCAGATCCTTTCCTGGGTGGTTTTCCCTGCACCTGGGGAGATCCCAGCAGTGGGTGGGAGGAGCAGACGAGCTCATAAATGATGGAGTGACTCCGCTGAGGAGCTTCAGGGAACTCGCTGGAGCTTTCCAGATGTGGCTCTGCACAGCAGAGGCTCCTCCACGGCCCAGATGTGCAGGCTCCGACCTGCCCCGCCTCATCTGGGGCCCAGATGTGCAGCCTCGCTGTTCTCAGGCACAGATGTTCCTTCTCCTGGACACTCCAGACCTTCCCTGGAAGTGGACAAATCCCAGAAATCTCATTTAGAAACAAATTCTGGCTACATGCAGAAGAACTTTGAGATCTTTTAGGATTTTTGAGATTTTTTGGGATTCTTTTTAGGATCTTTAAGATGTGGGGCAGGTGCTGCTCCTCTGAAATTTCTCACTGATTTGGATGAGGAATTCAGAAATAAAAGGGTTTGGATCTAAAAGCTGAACATGTGTAAGGCATTTATTGGGAAGCCAGAGCCCAAAGGAGGGAAAACCTCTCCAAGGGATGTTTTTTCCCCCAAAACAACCCCTGGAGCAGAACTCCCCTGCCTCCAGCACCTTCTCTAAGGTCCCACACTGCGTCCTCCAGGACACAAAAGGAATTTTGTTTGGAATGCAGAGGTTTTTAGTGGTGACATCAGTCCAAGCGAGGCAGCTCCGGGGGGATCTCAGCCTCCCACCCCTCCAACTCCGCCGCTCCCCAGCAGCTGTCGGGAAGCCACAGCTGCAGTTCCCAGCACTGCCAAGAAGAAAGGCAGATTTTTGGGTGATGATAATATAGGAGCTGAACAAAAAAGGGGGAAAAAATAGACTGGAAAACACGGTTAGAGACTTCAGGGAACTTTATGGTCAAGCTGAGCTTATGTAAACCCTGCTTTAATCCTAAATTAGCAAAGGTTCGCCCAAAAGAAAAAGGACTTTGCTGTGAGCACGATTTGGTTCTGGCTCTCAGTGAAGCTGTGGAAAACAACAGCCAAGTTTGGAACGGGAAAAAAATCAATTAATCCAGTGAATTCCCTGTTTTCTTGGGAAAGAAGGAAAAGGTGGCAGGGCTGGAGCCGTCCCCACCTCAAGGGTTTCCCATGTCCCTTTGTCTCTTCTCTGCTGCCCTGAACCAGGGGCACGTTTTGTGGCAGGCACAAAGCTGAGAGCTCCAAAATCAACATCTGCACCCCACAGGGAACCCATAACCCCCACATGGAACATCTCTGGAAGCCGGGATTGCTCCAGGAGAGCCAACATTGGAGTTCCAGCTCCTCCAAAGGCCACGGAGGACCTGGGGAATATCCATGTGGGGCCCTCTGCTTGATCTCCAGCCAAAATCATGGAGCAAAACTGGGTTTATTTATTCCAGCTGTGCTCCTTTGGGTTCAGGAGAGCTTCAGGAGGCCACACCTGGTGCTGGGATCAAGGCAGGGAGAAGGGAAAGGAAGAAGTCCTGGGAAAGTCAAGGTGGAGGAATAAGTGACTGATTAAACATTGGGAAAGGACTTGATGGCATCTGAACTCTGTAGGAAATTTGGGAATTGAAGAGCTGTCTCCTGTGGGCAGTCCAACCTCCAGCTGAAGTTGAGCTGGAAAGTTTCTCCCATTTGTAAAAGTTCCCAATTTTTCCTTTTTTTTCCTTCCTAAGTTTTAAAAACTGAAATCTTCAAGCCCAACTCTTGATAAAACACAGGAGGAAATTGGGCAGCACAAGTCAAAACATCATTTGTTGCCAGCATTTCAGTTCTTGCCTTTTTCAGGGCAAAATGGGCAGCTCTGAAACAGGAATTTCCAATTTAAAAAATGGAAATTCCTTGAAATAAGCCAAGGACTGGAAGTTCTTTTTCTGTAACAATTTGAAACAGGGACTATGAGCTCCCCTCTCCCTGCAAGAAGTTTTGATTTTCCAAGGTTTTCTTTGCAATGTGGGAAAAAGTAATGGTAGAAAATGCCATAAGTAGTATAAAAGTGGTGGATGATTTGTCCACGGGCAGAGTTTTTCCTTGTGAGGGTGGTGGCGTCCAGAGAAACTGTGGATTCCCCATCCCTGGCAGTGTCCCAGGCCAGGCTGGACGGGGCTTGGAGCAACCTGGGAGAGTGGAAGGTGTCCCTGCCCATGGCAGGGGCTGGGACTGGATGGGCTTTAAGGTCCTTCCCAGCCCAAACCAGTTTGGGATTCCAGGATTCCCATGACTGCAGACAAAGCTGGACTTGAGGGACTCCTTTTCTTTGGTATTGGGATGAAATTCCTCCCTGGGAAGGTGAGGAGGCTCTGGAATGGATTTTCCAGAGAAGCTGTGGTTGCCCTAGGATCCTGGGAAGTGCTCAAGGCCAGGTCAGAGCAGCCTGGGACAGCAGGAGGTGTCCCTGCCATGGCAGGGGGTGGAAGGAGATGAACTTCGAGGCCTTTCTAACCCAAACCGGAATATTTACGATTCCAAGCTTTATTTTTGTGAACACCGAGCTGACTTTGCCAGGCTCTTTAGCCCTTCCAGTGTTTTTGCCCGTGGGACTGAACCCTCCCCCCATCCTGATGTCCCATTTCTCCCTCTCCCCAGGGAACCGCCTGGACGAGGGCTCGGACGTGGAGTCGGAGCCGGACCTGCCGCTGAAGCGGAAGCAGCGCCGGAGCCGCACCACGTTCACGGCGGAGCAGCTGGAGGAGCTGGAGAAGGCCTTCGAGAGGACCCACTACCCTGACATCTATACCCGCGAGGAGCTGGCCCAGCGCACCAAGCTCACCGAGGCCCGCGTGCAGGTAAGGCCTGGCCTAACCCTGCACACCTCGGCCTAGTCCTGCACTCCCCAGCCTAACCCCGTGCTCCCCGGCCTAACCCTGTGCATCCCAGCCTAATCCCACACATCCTGACCTAACCCCAGCTCCCTGGTTTAACCCTGTGCTCCCCAGTCTAACCCCGTGCTCTCCGGCCTAACCCCGGTCAGCCTGGCCTAACCCCAGTCAGCCTGGCCTAACACCACGCATCCTGGCCTAACCCTGAGCTCCCTGGCCTAACCCTGCACACCTTGGCCTGACCCTGCGCACCTTGGCCTAACCCTTCACAGCCTGGCCTAACCCTTCACAGCCTGGCCTAACCCTGCACAGCCTGGCCTAACCCCGTGCAGCCTGGCCTAACCCTGCTCACCTCGGCCTAACCCCACACACCTCAGCCTAACCCCGCACTTCCCAGCCTAACCCCGTGCTCCCCGGCCTAACCCCGCACATCTCGGCCTAACCCTGCACTCCCTGGCCTAACGCCATGCAGCCTGGCCTAACCCTGTGCAGCCTGGCCTAATCCCACACTCCCCAGCCTAACCCTGCACTCCCTGCCCAGAATGTGGCTGCTCCTCCTGCTGCCTCTTCTCAAAAGAGAAAATCCTTTGCAACAGGGTTTAAATAATCAAATTAAAAGCAGACCTTGATTTGGAAGCCTCCAGGTGGCCATGGGCACACCCAGTCATGGGATTTCTACAATTTGATAAGGCTGATTGATTAAGATATCTGACAGGTACATCCCTTAGGAGGTTCAGTCGTCCCAGGAACTCAGCCCATGTCAGCCCCAAGGGCTTCTTGGCCCCATTTCCTTGTTTATGTCTTCTCATATCCTGGTTGGAACACAAAGTGTTCTTCTCCTTGGGACTAAACAGCATTTCAGGGATGAGTTAGAAGATGAATTATTGTTCTGAAATCCAGGAGAAAGGGTAGGAAAACCAGCAGGAGCTAGTAACTCTGGGATGGTATTCTACAGAGCTACGGATACAGCAGCAATACAGAGAAAGCAAAAGTCTTTAGGTGGCACTTCCCCTTGGAGAGGAACTGGGAATGAGGCTGCTCCGAGGTGGGAGCCGAGGTCAAACCCAGCTCTGCGCCTCAGGCGCGATGGGTCCCATCCAACTCATCCACATTCCCACGGATTTAGAGAAGCCCTTTGGATTTGGCCCCTCCAGAGGTACCAGCTGCAGGGTTTGTGTCCAGGTTGGGACCAGGAGCCAAACTTTCCCTTGGCGAGGCATTTTGTCTCGGAGACAATCCATCCGTTTGCCCGGGAGGATGCAGCCTGTGTTTATTCCCGGCTGGAGCAATCCCACATTTCCCAGCCTGGCCCAGGGGAGCAGATCAGATTTTGCCAAGTTTGCAAGTTCCGTGTGTGAATTTTCAGACAAGTTTTGGGGATTTTTTCCCTTGGATCTCCGGAGAGCACAGAAGGGGCCGGGGGGAGGGCAGGAGAGGGGAGGAGCGGGAAGGGAGGGTTTGGAGCCGGGAATTCTGACATGGACACGATTAATGGCCCTTGTGGGAGCTGCACACAGAGCCCCTTATGTGTCCCACATAAAGGCTGGGTCAGCAGTGTGTGCAAACAGCACAGGGATCAGCAGATCCCGGGATAATGGAATCCCTCGGGAAAGGCCGGGAAGGGGGAGGGAGTGGGGACTGTGCGAGGTTGCAGCAGTGAAATGGAGACCCCGCAGCCAGCGGGGCTGTCGGGAGAGGCTGCGGCAATCCCGGGCACTGCGGGAGCGGGGAAAGGGCTCTCCAGCCTCTCTCCTGCCGGGGAAACGCTCCCGGAACGAGCTTTTCCAAAGGCAACCAGGCTGGGCTTGCCTGTGGGTCTCAGGATAAGGAGCCAGAACTGCCGAAGGATTTTGGGGTTTCCCCCTCAGATGTCTGGGAATGGGGCTGCCCCCCCTCTTGGTTTAGGATTTTTCCCAAAGAATTGTCCAGCACTCCCAGCGCTGTGGCACCTCCCTCCAGCTTCCTCCTGAGAAATCCTGGATTTTCCTGGATTCGTCATCCCTCTAGACTTGGCTGTGGAGACTGGAAAAGGAAATCCAGCAAAATTTAGGCTGATTCTGGCTTTGATCTTGGCCCAGGGAGTTCAAAAGTGTTCATTTGGTGGCTGTGTAGAATCATGGATATTTGGCGCCTGGGAAAGTGGCTCATTAAGGGAATGAAGCCACCCAGGTTTGGAATGTGTGAATTTCCCCATTTCTGTTTTGCATATTTTTCCTAATTTCTCTTCCTCATGTAGGTGGGCACAAGTTGTGGAGCAGGGGATAAAAAAAATGGATGTTCCTGTGGTAAACAGGTTTGGGAAAAATGGAATTTGGAGGGAGAGCCGAGTTTAGGGAACACCTTGGGATGGGGTGAGGGTTGCATGAAGGTGCTGGGGAGGAAGGGAAGAGCCCCAAAATGCTAGGGAGAGCACAAACCTTTTCCGAGGCTGGGAGGAAGGAGGGAGGCAGGGAAAGCCAAATAAACAAATAAATAAATTAATTAATTGAAAGAACCTTTCCCTTGTCCCAAGCCGGGATGTCCCAGTCCCTCCCTGCTCCCCGGCGCTCTGAGGAGGCTCTGCCAGGGCTGTGCAGCAGCTGCTCTCCGAGGCACATTCCTGCTGCCTCCCTTGTTCCAGCGGCCTGGCACGGGCAGCTGCTTCCCACCACTTGGGAGGCTGCCGGCCCTCGTCGGATTTTCTGGGTATCAGGGCAGATCTCCCGCTGGCCCTTGGGGTCTGCAAACATCACTCAGTTGAGTTCTGGCGGAAAAAAATAATAGCCCCACACAGACACACAGAAATCTACATGGACACACCCAGCAGGGAACCTTCCCCCACCTCGGGGTCTCTCTTCTGTCTCAGCTCAGTTTTTAAGCCAAGAGTTGGGTTTTGGGTTAAAAATGGCTCTAAAGCAGCAGGGCCAGCTCAGATCAGGGGTTCTGGGGGTGTTTACAAGGCAGTGAGGGGCAGAAGGGGGATGGTTCCAAACTGAAAGAGGGACAGTGTAGATGGGATATCTGGGAGCAATTCCTGCCTGTGGGGGTGGGCAGGCCCTGGCACAGGGTGCCCAGAGAAGCTGAGGCTGCCCCTGGATCCCTGGCAGTGTCCAAGGCCAGGCTGGACAGGGCTTGGAGCACCCTGGGGTAGTGGAAGGTGTCCCTGCCCACAGCAGGGGTGGGACTGGATGGGCTTTAAGGTCCCTCCAACCCAAACCATCCTGGGATTCATTCCATCATTCCATGAAGGGCCTCACCAACATCTGCCCGTCCTCCTTGTGCCCAAGCTCCAGGTGTGAGGGGGAGCAGGGGTGAGGAGGGGTTTGTGACCCCAGAGAGGGACTGGGGAGCAGCTGCCCCACATCTGGTCCTTGTTCTGCTCCTCCCCTGGAGCGCAGCTCGAGGGTTGCTTTCTTCCTGCATCCGATCCCTATTCCTACATCCCTATCCCTGTCCCTATTCCTGTTATTCCTATCCCTATTCCTGTTCCCATGCTGGAATCCCATTTGGACACTCCCTGGACAAATCCAAGTGGGTCTGTCCATCTCTCCTTGCTCCTTTCTCCTCTCGTGGCTTCTCCACACGGAAGGGAGTCCCCCTGAGCGCCGCTCCCTTTCCCCATCCCTGGGGGCTCCCTTTCCTTCCCCTCCTCCCTGTGGGAAGCTCAGTCAGACGTTCCTGGCAGGGCCCGGAGCCCGGCTGGGCACGCAGCTGTCGGGATAACTGGAAGTTTGACACGTTGACAGCTCATAAAACCCACGAGCTGAACAAGCAGCCGGGGCCGGGGAGCCGCTCCCAGCTCCGGTTTCTGGGCAGATCCCGGGAGGCCGAGCGGGGTTTTGGCCGGGTCACGGCGGTGTTTGGGTGCTGGGGATGGAGCGTTCCAGCCCAGGCTTCCGAAGGGATGAGCTGTTAACAGGTTAATCCCGAACGGAGCAGAGCCAGGGATGAGCTGGCCATGGATTAATCGGGGTGGCAGTGGCCAGCCAGGGGAAATTCCAGGGATTTGTCCTTGCGCGAGGCAGTGTCCTGACTCACGGCCCAAACTGAAGGAATTCTCGCCCATCTGCGTGCTCCCCTTTCCACCTTCCCAGGAAACAATCCATGAATGCTTGGGACATTCACGGATTTGGGAATTAACAGGAATTCTCTCCGTTAATTTAGTGGGAGCTTTGATTTTGCTCTTGGATGTTTTCTGGGATTTTTCACCCATTTTTGTAATTATCTCACAGATGATGTCAAAGTTTTGATGTGGGGAAAAACCCCTTAAAAGGGACTCTGTGACAGCTTTGAAGCTTTTCTCCCTGGCATTCCTGGTCGAGGAACTTTTCCCCAGAACAACTCGGTTCCCATAAACAATGAGGAATTTGTTTGTGGAGTGGTTTTCCGCAGGAAAATCCTTTTGCCAGGAGATTCTTCTGCAGGTGTAGAAATGGTTTCTCCAAGCGATGCTGATGTCACAAAAGCCGCCAGGTCCAGTAGCCGTGGGGCTGGGGAGCTGGAATTCGTCCTTGTCCTGGACAATCCCAGCTGAGGACTGGTTCCATTTTTAGGGCAGGTTACCAACAACCCTCGCTGCTTATTTCTGTTATTTCACCGGCAGGAAGACACAGAAAGTAAAACAAAACTGTGCAAACTATCCACTTCGACCTCAAATCACTTGGAAAATTCTCCACTGGGAATGTTTTCCACAAATATTTCCAGATGCAGAGGTTCTTCCTTTATTCCTGGAGCTGTGATCAGCCAGGTGTGGGAGGCTCCAAAGTTTTACATCCAAAAATTGGCCAAAATTGCTCCCAAAAAACCCCAGAGTGTGTTTTTGGCTCCTCAGCATCACCTGGGGGTATCTCAGGTGGTCCCAGCTGGGCCCCAGCGGGGTTGGGATCCCAGCTCCTCCATGGGGGATTCCTGGGAACACACAGCAGAGGCGGGCGCATTGTGATGCTGATTTTTTGATAGGAATCCCCAGGAAATTCCCTGCCCAGAGAAACTCCCCTTTCAATCCCAAATTAAAGCCGGTAGCAGAGTTCCAAGCCAGTGCTTTATTGATCCATTTCCTGATGGATCCCTGACGTTTCATAAAAGGGCTCGGAGCAGCTCTGAGATCCGGGAGCGTTCCGGGCTGCCCACAGAAATGAGGATTTTCCGAGACATTTCCCAACTGCGGGGAGCGAACGGCCCCGTTCTGTGCACAAAAGCAATTCTGTTCGATTCAGCTTGGGATTTCTCACCCAGAAATTCCCTTTTCCATGGGAAGGAGCCACAATCCAACATTTACATGCACCTCCCAGAAAATCCATGGATTTCTTGGGAATGCCTCGAATCATTGTTAAAAATCTCTAAATTTGCAGGAATATCCCTGTAATTCCCCTCTCCTTGCATGGAACTGTGACAATGGGATGGCAAAACCTCCTGGCTCAAACCAGAGCTGCCAATTAATTGGACAAATTGGAAGTGAACCAAAAAGCCAATGAAGTCTTAACCAAGGTGGAAAGTGTCACTGTGTCACTTCTCTAGTGAAAATCATGGATTTTTCTGTGTTTTTCATGAAAAAAACACGGATTTGGCAATGAAAGTAGAGCTGCCCTTCCAAAGACAAGACCTGAGTGGCATTTTTGGGGACATCAGTCCTTGTCACCATGGCCAGGGCTCTGTCCTGCTGCTCTTTCCCTGGGGTTTGGCTTCCTAAACTGTTGGAGCCATGTCCAGACTGTCTCTCCTGAGGCCATCGAGGTCAGCTGGGAATGTCCCTTTTCCCAAAGGTCCCGGGGGTTCCCATCCCTTGGGATGAGGGGAGGTTCTGGGCCAGCAGCTGCCCCAGGCCCAGCCAGACACGGGACCAGGAGATCCCAGTGCCAGGGAGAGGGAGGGAGGGCAGGTCAGGAGAGGGGCCCATGGAGTTCCAGCCTGGAGAAATGGGAGGGTGAGGAGGAAGATGGTGAGGAGGATGATGGTAAGGATGGTGAGGATAGTGATGCTGATGGTGAGGAAGGTGATGGTGAGGAAGGTGATGGTGAAGCTCCTGACTCCTGAGGGTGTCACAGAGTGGCCGCAGCTTTGCCACTTTCCTTGCTCGGTGAATCTGTCCTTGCTGTCTCACATCCCTCAGCCCTTCTGGGAACCAGGAATGTTGTGGGATTCCAGGAATGCCGTGGGAAATCCACGGCAGAAAGTTCTCTGTGGGACCTGCTTCCCCTCCTTGGAGCCGATCCTGTGGGTGGAGGGACCCGCTGGGATCAGTAAAACTGGATTTTTAATTAAAATCATGGATTTTTGTGCTGGGCTGCAAACCTTGGAGCTGACTGCTCCGGCTGCTTGTGCTGTCCTGCCTTTCCTCGGGCCCAACAGAGCTGCCAGCCCCTGCAGCCTGCACGAGCTGGGAATGGTTGGGTTCCCCTCCAGAGGCCAAAGCCGTGAAGGAGCCCCCAGTCCCCGGTTGTGTCCCCCGGTGTCCCCTGGCTGCCCCAAACCCAACCCAGTGGGGCCGCACCAATTGATGGCAGCAGGGTCTGTCCTGTTGGCCCCAAACCCAACGGGGCCTCCCGGGGCTTTTGGGAACAGGACTTTTACCCCAAAACATCCAGTCCAACCAGAGTATGGACCAAAATCTTTGTGCTCCCAATCCCAAACCTCTGGTTCCAGCCCAGTAAAAGGTCCAGTGGCCAAGGCTTCAACCTCCCCAGTGGCCACTGAGGCACCAATTCAATTTCTGGGGTCAGCACTGGGGAATATTTATAACAATCAGGGGGAGGCTTTGCTGTGCCAGGGGTTTTAATCTTTGAGCTTTTCCCAAAAGCTTTTCTTGGCAGAGGAGATCTCGATGGCAGGACTCGAGGTGCTGCTAAAGCCTGGCCTGGCTGAGCCAGACAGCAGCAGGAAATCGGCCCCCGGCATCTCCTGCTCCTCTCAGGGGTGGCAATGTCAGAGCCTGCCCTGAAATGTTCCAGTGCAGCTCTTAAACCATCGAGGTTTGGCTGCAAGGAGAAAAATATTTATAAAAGTAGTTATAAAAACATTTATAAAATATTGCAACTTTGTCCCAGCACCGAGCCCATCCTCATGTTTGTCATCATCCTCGAGTCCCAGCCATGCTCAGAACCAGGGTTAGAGAGAGATAAACAGGGAGGCAAAATGAAGGGTTTGCTTTAAATTTCATGTTTGATTTTAGCAGCGTCTCCTCTGACAGCTGAAATCACCCCCAAGAAACAGAACTTGTAAAATGCCGAGCTGGAAAACACCAGCTGCAAACAGTGCCCAAAAGCTGGTTTATTCCATGGGAATATGATTTCATTTGTCAATATTATTAATTTCTGTGGTAAAGCTGCATCCCTGGGCAGGGTTGGGCTTGGAGCTGGGAGTTCCAGCCTGGCTTTAGGATGTTTCATGTGGAAGTGGACACCGCTATCCCACTCCCCCTCCATCCCACTTCCCCTCCATCCCATTCCCCTTCCATCCCATTCCCCCTCTACCCCACCCCTCCTGCCTCCCTGCCTGCAGTATGAAATTCATCACTGGCCAGGAAATGTTCCCCCTGAGAGAAGATTTTGAAGGGAGGGATGGCGTTGGCTTGAGGAAGTGTTTGATGGAATATTGCAGGAGTGGAGGAATCAACGTCCCACTGAAATATTTCCCTGTTAATGAGGGCTTGTTAAACAAAAAACAGGTGGTTTGCAAAAAAAAAAACCCACTCACCTGTTTATTGGAATCCTTTAAATAGCTGCCACCTCCAGGAACTGGGAGATGCCGGGAGAAATTCAGGCTGAATTCATGGGATAATCTCATTTGTGAGGAGCCATTTGTTCTGCTCCACTAACCTGGTTTAATGTTTAATATTTAATTTTTATTTCCACCACATCACCCACCACAGGCAGAGGATCTGCACTGAACCAGAGTAGGGGCAGCAGGGAAAAAACCCACGGGCCCAAAATCTGTTTGTTCTCCTGGGATTTTTTTCCTGTTCTGTAAGGAATTCTCTCAGTGGCCTCAGTGATGCTCCAATGTCACAGCCAGCAGAGGAAGCGTCACCGCTGAGGTTCTGTGTGGATTTACAGGGTCCCACCAGCACATCCCAATCCTTCCCACCTGGAGGGATGGAGCAGGGAATATCCCTGGGGTCTCCCCAGCTCCAGGTCCTCTCTAAAGCCCTTCTGCATCCCCTGATTTCCAGCTTTTGATAGGATGGACAATGCCCTGCTGTGGTTCAGGAGAGCTGGAGAGGCCCTGGCCTGGCAGAGTCCCCTCTCTGCAGCCTGGGCCGGGCCCTCAGCTGCCCCTGTGGAATGTTTGGGGTGTGTGAGGCCGTGAGAGCCGTTCCCACCTGGTTTCTGCAGCCCCCGAGCACAAACAGGTGCTGCAGCCCCTCCATCCTGCAAAGCCACAGCTTGGCTTTCCCAGCCCTGTTTCCATTTATTTTCTCATCCATCCCATCCATCTTTCTCCCACATCAAGTCCTGATTAGGCTGAGCAGGAGCACAACAGGCTTTTTTTTTTTTTTTCCCTCCCACAGGAGGCTCTTCTTGACCTTCCTTTCCTCTCCTTGTCTGACAAATTGTGGGAGCTGACCCATAGCTGGGATAATTTGCTCCAGCCCCATCCTGGCAGGCAGCTGCTTCTGCAGGGATGGGCTTTCCCAGCCTCGTGGTTCCTCGAGGGCTGGGGGATGTTCAGGATACCCAGCAGCAGGACTGAGCAAGGTGCAGGGGCACAGTGAGTGCCTTACCCAGGCCCTGGGTGTGACCAGACCATGAAGAACTCCTTGGATATCTCCTTCCCGGCTGTTTTCCGTGAGGGCATTCCCATCTCTGCTTCCCTCAGCAATGCCAAGTGGTTTCTGTAACATATCTCTCTATTTAAGACATGGTTTGGAAGCTGATCCAGAGGGAAAACCCCAAATGCAGCAGGTACAAAGAGCTGTTCCCAGTCCGTGTTGTGCTTCCATTCCCGTGGAAAGGAGCCCACGGACACAGCCCAGGGCCCTGCTCTGCACACAAAAATCACCACGGAAATCTGCTCCTTTGGAGAACAATCAGGTGCTGATTTTCCTGCTGCTGAGTTCTCCCCACAGCCCTTTCTCCCAGTGCTGGCCCCAAACTCTGATGGTGCAACCCAGCCTCGATAAAAACCTCTCCCAAGCTTCCTCCTCTTCCTCCTCTTCCTCCCACAGCATGGTTTGAACAGGCACAGCCTCCACCCCAGGCTCACCATGGTGTAACAGGATCCCCTGGCAGGGGAATCTTTTGGGGCTGATAAACCCTGAACAGTTGGGAACTGAAGGCAGGTTCCCTTTGAAGTGCACCTCGCATTACAGCGAGCTGCTCCAGCCTCGGGATTTGAACCACCAATAAAATGATTTATGAGCATAAAAGGCCCAAGCACCTTTGAGGCGGGGGAAGGGGAGGAATTGCAAACGTCATTAGCTGCAAAGGCTCTGCTTTTTCTTCTCCGGGTTAGAAATGAGGGGCAGAATCAACCTGTCTGGGCCGTGAAACATCCCTGCCTCTGCACGGGGAGATAAATCCCATCAGCTGCCTTGTGAGAGGTTTCGGTGTCTGTGGGGCTGCAGCCTCCAGCCAGGCTCTGCTGGGAAGCTCTCTTTAAACTCTTGGGAATCTCTGGTGGTACAGGTGGATTTTTTAATGTTGTCATTTCTTGTTTGTTTGGCTGTGCCGCTCCGACAAACGCCGAGATCTTGCGCTGGGTCCGGCGCCTTCCGCAGTGAAAGAGCCTCAGTCTCGGCTGGCTGAGTGTGGAAATCACACAAAATGTAGGAAAATAGGGGTTTTATCAGTTTAACCCCATGCATGGGTTCTGTAAAGGCTTGGATTGGTTGATTTCAATCCCAAAAAGCAACAGCTTTCCTGGAGTCACAGGAGGAGCATAATTAGGAACTGGATTTCTTTGCTGATAATCCTCTCTCTTGGAGTTTATCTTCCCTTTCTTCTCAAACACTGCAGACCAAAATGGCTCATCCCCAGGACTTTTTGGCCGACTCTACCTGGTTGTAAAAGGATCCAGAGTATCCTTTTATCTCCATATAAAATAAAGGAATTACACTGGATGTGGGAAGCAGGACGGGAGGTGCCACTCTCACACATGCGGATTTTAATCCTGAACAGATTTAAAGTGTAAATGAGACATAAATCACCTCACATGGGGCATAAAATAGCACAAATCTGTTCCAAGTTGTGTTTTGCTCACACATGACCCACGTCAGACAGACCCCAGGGTAGCTAAGTCCTCCTGTCCCATCCTGGATCATCTCACTCCACATCTTCTTTAAGAGCACCTCATCCCCAGTGGATTTGCAGCACCTGGCTCTTGGTTGGGGGAACAAAAAAAGAACTTTCCCACCCTTGAGAAAGTCAGAAATCACTGGAGTGGCTTTTGCCGTGCTGGGGTTCAGTTTCTCTTTCCCTCTCGAACCCTTGATTGGGATCTTGGTGATGGTTTTACTTCAGGTGTTGGACTTTTATGTGGTGTTCTCTGCACTGGGATCTTGACTTTTTGGAGTGGGAGCTCTTCCAGCCCCAGCCTTTTCCTCTGCAAAGAGAAGGCTTATTTCTCTCCTTCTCCTCTGCAAAGAGAAGGATTATTTCTCTCCTTCCCCTCTGCAAAGAGGTTTCTTTCTCTTCTTTTCCTCTGCAAACACAAGGTTTATTCCTCTCCTTTTCCCCTGCAAAGAGGTTTATTCCTCTCCTCTTCCTCTGCAAAGACAAGATTTATTTACCTCCTTACATACCAGAAATACTCAAAGTGTGGAAGTGAAGTGAATGACACAACAGGAGGAGAGCAGGCCCATATCCCTAATTTCGGACTGGAATTATGCACACATGCAGGATGAAAAGAGGGACAGGAGATCCTCTTTGCATGACCAGGGCAAACAAAAGGTTATTTCTTTATTCCTTTGTGCTGCTCCCAGAACCTTCCACGGATTGGGCTGGATGAAAGAGCTGTAAAGTGCCACAGGCCTCGGGGTTCATTCATCGCTCTCCCCTTAACTGTGTCCCAGATTTGGGTGATTTGGGTGCCAGGAGCGGCCCCAGAGCTGCCACCCTGCCTGGCCCTGTGGCTCGGAGCACATCGGATGTGAGGTGACCCATTTCTGTCACCCTTCTGGAGGGGCTCCGGGCTCGTGGTGCCTCAGCCAGGCCAGAGCAGCGCGGGCAGCTCTGGGGAAGGAGGGGTTCGGTGCCAAGGACCTGCCAGGGCCCCACAAACCTTTCAGGGCCTTCATTTACACCGAGGCCTCAAAGGGAACTGGGGGTTCTTGTTTTCATTGTCTCTGGGTGTAAATCACAGCGTGAAATCGGGGCCTGCCCAGGCCTAGGCCCTGCCTGAGCCATGATGGCCCCCATGAGCAGGGTTTGATCAAACTGCTCCCACAGCACCCCAGGAAATGAGGAACACAAACCCAGGGAACCCCAGAGCAATCCCTGGGGCAAGCTCAGGCGACACTTTCCAGCAAGCACAAATGCCTGGCTGAAATTCGCCGTTTCCAGTAAGAAAAACTCTCAGGATCGAGGTATCATTTATAGGGAATTCGATAGAAAGGTGCCCACTTTGAGTTTCGGATCCTGACTGAGGCTCCTGGGATCAAATTTCTGCAGTGTCTGGGGAAGGGAGTTTGGGGTTGGTTCTGCAGGATTTGGGGAAGGAGTTCGGGATTGGTTCTGCAGCATTTGGGGAAGGGAGTTTGGGGTTGGCTCCGCAGGACTTGAGGAAGGGAGTCTGAGGTTGTTCTGCAGGATTTGAGGAAGGGAGTTTGGGGTTGGCTCTGCAGCATTTGGGGGAGTTTGGGGTTGGTCTCCAAGGTGTGGGAACCCATTTGTAAGCCCAGCTCCTGATCTGAGGCTGAGCAGCTTGGGAACCTGATGGACGAGGGGGTTTCCCCCCACTCTTGATTTTTGCTTCATTTTTTCTCATTGCTATGAAATTTAATCATGTTTTGCAGCCCTTCAGGCCTCCCAAAGTCCAGCAGCTGCGTTCTCATCTGGCTTGAAAGCTTATCCTTGTGAACCCCAAACAGAACGAGGCCTGAGAGCCCTCTCTGATTAAAAGAAGCAAACCCAGCCTGGGAGACAGCTTGGGAAGCCCTTTTTACTCTGCAGCAGGGAGACTGCCCCCAGTAAAACACACTGGGGCAGCCAAATGCATTTAGAAAATCTCCTCTGGAGTCTCACAGGTGAAGCAGTGCTGCAGCAAAGCTGAGCCCAGCTTTGCCCAGGCGTTAAGGCCGGGTTTGTTTTAACGCGTGGAGGCTGCAGAACAATTCTGGGCTGGCTGCAGAGCCCTCTCAGGCTGGGCACGGCTCAGCACTGAGACAACGGCGATTTGCTGCAGTCAGAGGCACTGAGCCCCCCTGGATTCCCCGTGGGGTGGTTCTATCTCTTTAGCTTGTCTAACACTGCAAGCACGATGCTAATCTGGCTATTTATCCCTCCTAACAGTGCTGCTATTATGGCACTTAATCCTTCGGCAGAATTCCCAGCGTTGGCAGATAACAAGGCAGGATGGCCAGGTGGTAGCAGAGCATCTCTTTGGGACAGACTCTCCCAGAATACACAAACCCAATTATCCCTCTCCATCCTCCCTGCAGCTGGGAGCAGCATCTCCAGCCACTTGAGATCCTGGGTGTTCCCCAGGAGACAGGGACGGGGTTTGGGGTCACCTCGGAGGAGGAAACTGAGGAACAGTGGCGAGGATTCACCACCACACACCAGGGTCTGAGTCCAAAAGCGACTTGAGCCTGGCTTTGGGTTTGGTCAGAAGGTGCTGCCATCAGGTGGGGTGGGACAGAGCTCAGGTGTCACCCGTGGGGCCTTTCCTCTCCTGTCCAGGTGTGGTTCAGCCACAGAAAGGAAATAAGGAATGGAGGTGAAAACTCACAAATCTGTGTCCAGCAGTGACTTGAACCTGGTTTTGGCCAGAAAGTGTTGGCATGAGCAGCCCATGTGGGGCGGGGCAGAATTCAGATGCCACCCGTGGGGTCTTTCGCCTCCAGGTGTGGTTCAGCCACTGAGAGGAAATTAAGGAATGGAGGCAAACACTCTCAAATCCGAGTCTGGCAGCGGCTCCAACCCAGTTTTGTGCAGTTCTGTGGGATGTTTGTCCACAAGCAGCCCAGGTGGGGCAGGGCAGAGCTCAGGTGTGACCCGTGGGGTGTTTGTGTCCCCCCAGGTGTGGTTCAGCAATCGGAGGGCGCGGTGGCGCAAGCAGGCGGGAGCCAACCAGCTGGCGGCCTTCAACCACCTGCTGCCGGGGGGCTTCCCGCCCGCGGGCATGCCGGCGCTGCCCCCGTACCAGCTGCCCGACTCCACCTACCCCACCACCACCATCTCCCAAGGTGAGCTCCTTCCCCTCCCCGCCTCCCCTCCTTTGGGATGGATGGGCTTGGAGTGTCCCGGGCTGCTGGGAGGTGTCCCTTCTGGAATGGGATGGGCTTTAAGGTCCCTTCCAAACCATTCCATTGTTGGACAATTGTCTTGTTGGGCCTTTCTGATCCATGGCTTTCTGTCAATGGATGGGATAATTGTGAGTCTCTCGTGGTTTTCCTTTAGTTGGGAAAGTCAAGTTTTTCCTCAAGTCAACAGAAATTCTTCAGTTTTTCCCTGTATCCCACATCCTTTCGGCTGTGTCCATGCATCCTATGGCTGGAGTTTTGAACACGCAGCATATCCCAGTAAACTGGGGATTGTGTGGGTGACCCCTCATTCTGGATAAATCTCTGTGGCAGGAATATTCCAGTGGAAGGAATATTGTTAATTCCAGTTGCCTTTGGCCTTTACAAGGGAATTCGTGGCTTCTCCTTGGGGGGAAAATGAGTGAAAATCCAGACATTTTCCCCCAGCTTGTGCTGGCTCCGGAGCGCAGAGCTGCTGGGTGCCAGGACGGCCAAGCCTCCATTCCTGGGTTTCCCAGGGGCTTCCAGGGGGTTTCCCAGGGGTTTCCCAGGGGTTCCCGGGGGGATCCCAGCCCGTTTTGTGTCCCTGTGTCCCCGCAGACGGCGGCAGCACCGTGCACCGGCCGCAACCGCTGCCGCCCTCCACCATGCACCAGGGCGGGCTGGCCGCCGCCGCCGACTCCGGCTCAGCCTACGGTGCCCGGCACAGCTTCTCCAGCTACTCCGAGAGCTTCATGAACGCCACGGCCCCCGCCAACCACATGAACCCCGTCAGCAACGGCCTCTCCCCCCAGGTACGTGCGCGCCTCCAGCCTCCGCCTGCTTCCGCAGCGGGGACTCCTCCGGGACACCGCGGCCAGCTGGGACCGGGGCGTTGGTCATGGTGGTGTTGGTGATGGTGTTGTTGGTGGTGGTGTTATCAGGAATTTCTGCAGGCAGCCCAAGGAGAGCAATCAGCTCACGTGTTAATGAGCAGCAGCTCTGTCCTGAGCCCAGCACTGGGCATTCCCACAGCCGGGTTAGGACAATGGGATCACAAACACCTGGAGCACCTCCTAAAACATTCCAGAGCAGGGGTGGCCCCTCTGATCTTGGATTTGATCCCGAGGACAGCACACCTGAGGATTTACCCACTTCAGAATTGATCCTGGGTGCTGATTTAGGCACAACCTCGTGCTTGGCTGTGCCACAGATCTGAGCTCAGAGATGGAGGTTTGGGAGAGCTGGGATGTAATGTTGGGAAATGCATGCAGGCAATCCTGCTGGTGCTCTGCACAAAGTGTGGGTGAGCTGCGGAGGAGGCAAGGAGCTTCCCAGCTCACCTTTGTTTTCAGGTGGAACTGAAAACGAGCAGCAAGGACCTGTCCTTATCCTAAGGGACACCAAATCCCTTTTTTTCCTCTTGTGGGATATGGAGACACGTGAAGTGCAGCAGTGGTTTCAGAGGGATCAGTTTATTTAGGATGGAAAACACAAAATAATTTGGAACTAGGAGGAGAAATTAGGTGGGCACCTGAAATGAAAAGGCTGCAGCGGTTTGGAGAGGAGTCCAACAAACAGGAACACCAGAGGGGAGGTGGATTTTAAGGTCCAGCAGTTCAGGATCTCTTGAGTGTGGAAACAAACACAGAGTGTCAACAGAAAAAGGGAAATTCTGCAGCTTCTCTGAAATAGTTCAAGCCCCCCTCTCCCCCCCTTTTGGCTTTGAATGGGAAAACATTAAAATGTTTTTTTACATTGGCACCAGTCATTTACAAACGACTGGCACAGGGCTGGATGGGAAAATACTGAAATGTGACTGGCACGGGGCTGGATATTGCTCCAAACAGGGAAATTGTGGGGCAATAGGCAGATATCCCTCTGACAAGGGATTTCTGAGAGCACCGGGCTCGGCAGAGGAGGATACAGCCTGGGATTCAAAGGCAGGCCCGGGTTAGCTGGGCCAGGGCCTGGGATTAACTCAGATGATCCCAAGTGCAATTTATCCCCATGGAATAAGTCAGGGATGAGATGCCTGGGATGAGCCCCAGGCAGAGACAAGGCCATCCTGCAATTTCCATTTTCCTTCATCCTCTCCTTCCCAGTCCCACGGAATCAGGGGCTCAGTGAAAGGACCAGACCGTGGCTTTTCCTCTGCTTATCCCAATCCCAAATTCCCCTGCCCCCAGGCTCAGGCTGGGGACAGATATCCCTGAGCCCATAAGCCCTTTGTATGGGAAAGAGAGGATCCTTTATCTGGCAGACCTGAAGAAAAGAGAGCTTTGCACCCCAGGAAGGGGAGATTCCCATTTTCCCGATGCTTTTAATCATGTGAGGGCCGAGATATCAGTGTAGAAATTCTTCTGTTCCTTTTGTGCACGGAGAGCCTAGCACAGGCTATTTCCTGGCTGCTTTCTATTCCCTGATCAAAAATTCCTGCCTTTCTAAGCCCTCTGCTGTTCCTAGTGGAAGGAGACAAGAAATGCTCCCCGCATGATGAAGGAGAACTCCTGGAAGTGCCCTCTTTTGAGGGAGGGAATTTTCGGGACGCCTCTTTATGGGTGCTCTGTGTAATTTATTAATAGTGCTGAGCACAATCCCGCTCTGCCACGGCATTCCAGGGGAAACCCACCACACCTGCACCCTCTGCAGCTGCCTGAGGTTGATCTCTGCAGGGGGAAGGATCAACCAGAGGGAAAGAGGGAGTCCAGGGGGCAGGAAAAAACTGGGAGCTGGGAATGACGGCAATTTGTCTCTGGCCAGGTCTCTGTTTCCCCCTCGGCGGCAGCAGCAGCAGGAGGAGATTTCTTGGCACTTTAGACAAGGAGAGGGGGCCGGAGTTTTCGCTCCCTCTCCGGTTACCCCGGGGTTGGGTGTCCCGGCCGGGCTCCAGGGCTGTGCTGGCAGCTGGAACGCTGCAGGAGCAGCGCGGCGTTCCCGTTCCCAAACAGAAATCGGCGACTTGGCGCGGCCACCGCGGGCTCAGCCCCCTCCGGAGCAGACCCCAAACCTGGCGTGGGAATGGCCGCGCTTATTCCTCCTTTTCCAGCCGCACAAAGCCCGGTGCCCGCCCAGCTCAGCTGCTGGAGCCTCCCGGCTTTTCCCAGGCCTGGAGGGGCTGTTCCGCCTCAAGCCCAGAGCTCAGCTGGAAATTTTAGGCTCCCATTACTTCATCCCATAGCGATGGATTTTGTGACGCCTCACCCGAGAACCCCAGCTTGGCTGGGCAGAGGTGGCGCGGGTTAAGTCCAGCTGGAAGTTAAGCCCCACCCGGCTCCTTGCTCAGCGCCCCCCTTCTCACTTCCAGCCCTGGAATGGGAAGAGAACCAAAGTAAAACTTTGTGTGTTGAGATAAGAAGAGTTCAGTAATAGAGAATAAAGTAAAATACAGTAATAATAATGAATGATGATGATGATAATAATAATAATAATAATGAATGATAATAATAATAATAAATGATAACAATAACAATAATGATGAAGGGAAAACCAAGTGCTGCTCAATGCAGTTGTTGGCCAATGCCAGACCCCCCTTCCCGACCCCTTCCCAGTAACTCCCCCAGTTTATATCCTAGGAATGATGACATTCCATGGTGTGGGATATCCCTTGGGCCAGTTCAGGTCACCTGTCCCAGCTCTGCCCCCTCCCCGTTCCCTTTGGGAACATCCCCAGTGGCAGAGCAGGAGACGAGGAGGGAAAAAACATTCCTTGACTGAGGATGAGATAAACAGGACTCAGTGACCCCCAACCCATCAGGGTGTGTTCAGCACCGTTCCCATTCCACATCCCAAACCCTGAGAAGGAATTAACCCTTCCCAGGCTGTGACCAGGACAGAATCCCACAGGATTAAACCAGGACCCAGAGTGGTGTCTCAGGTCCTGCTCCTTCCAGGACCTTCGGGAGAGACCCCGCGGTGACCCAAGCAGGGATTTGGGATGGAGCAGGGATTTGGGATGGAGCAGGGGTTTGGCATGGAGTAGGGGTTTGGGACAGAGCAGGGGTTGGGAACAGAGCAGGGATTTGGCATGGAGTAGGGGTTTGGGACAGAGCAGGGGTTTGGAACAGAGCAGGGATTTGGGACAGAGCAGGGATTTGGGATAGAGCAAGGTTTTGGGACGAGGAGGTGTTTGGGATGACCAGGGGTTTGGGACAAGCAGGGGTTTGGGATGGAGCAGGGATTTGGGATGGATCTGTGCTGGGCCAGCCTCTGTCAGAGGGAGGTTTTGGGAGGCCCAGCGGGTGCCTGGCTGAGCTCCCTGCCAGCTGTGGGGATGTGCTCCTGCTGATCCCCCAGGAGCTTGGAACGTGCAGTGGGATCGTCCCCCTGAAGGTCCTGGGGGTGGCCCCCACTGTCCCCAACCCCCCTGGGCTGACCCACAGCTGTCCCTAGGCCGGCACTGAGACGAGGAGTGAGGAGCCCCACAATCACTGAGTGGGATTCCTGGAGCTTCTCTCATCCTTCCTCCCTCCCAGGAGGGAGCTGGAAACCAAACGTGTGCCTGGCTGGGATCCCACAAACATGCTGTAAATATTCCCAATTCCTTCCCATCCCACAGAGGATTCATTTCCCGGGTATTTGGGAATCCCCCCTAAGGTCAAGGGGAGCAAGGCCAGGCCCTGCGACACCCTGAGCCAGGCCTTGCCTCAGCCTGGCAGCGGAAACAAACCCTGCATCCAGCTGGAGCTCAGGGCTGGCCTAGAATTGTCCCTCACTGAGCTGGGATAAGGCTTGGGACAAATCAAATCCTGATAAATCTTAGAATCATCCCATAGGATTTGACTTGGGAGGAACCTTAAAACTCATCTGATCCCCGGCCATGGGCAGGAACAGCTTCCACTAGGCCAGCTTGCTCCACACTCGGTCCAGCCTGGCCTTAAACTCAGTTTTAAGTCCAATTCTGTCCTGACCAGGACCTGCCAGCCCTTCAGGAGCTCTGTGTGCTGGGCTGAGTGGGGAATACGGGAAGGAAGCTGAGTATTGCAAGACAGAAGTGGGGCCACCTTGGCTGATGGTGGGACATCCCCTGGCTGCTTCTCCAGCAGCAGAAAAATCAGGGGTTTTCTGTATTTTCTGCAGCTTTTGGTCTCCAGCCTCTTCTGCCGCATCTCATGTGCCTTTTCCAAGGTCTCCATGGGTTTTTAGGAAGGTTTGTTGCACTGCTTCGCCTCCTACAACTTCTGCTGCTCTTTCGGATCCATGCCTGTGCCTTAAATCCGTGTGACTGTTCCCTGCAGCGCCTTGGGGTCTGGCAGGAGCTCCTTCACAGCCCAAAGGGCCTCGGTTTGGGGCAGGTGGAGCTGGGGAAAATGCAGTTAAAGGGCAGGAGTTCTGTATGCTTCCAGAACTTGTTATTCCTGAGACCTCGGAATCTCCGAACAACCCCGTGGGATCACCAGGGATTAAGACAATTCCAGAAATGCAAAGAGCCAAGAGAAACTTGTTCACCTCCTCGGAGTTGTTGCTTTAATTTTCTCAGGGCTTTCCATGGGTTTATTTTTTTGCTCCCTGAGCAAATTCATTCCCAGTGTCTGGGGGTTGGAGTCGGATTCCCAATCCTGGATTTGTCACTGGGTTTTGGGAGTGTTCCTGGAGGGACACTGGAGGCGCAGGTCAGGCTTAACACTCCAAACTCACGGGTTTGGATTTCCTGACATCATCCCATGGCTCCATCCTCTCCCACCATTCTGGCTTCCCGGAATGCCACAGATCCCTCCTGGCTCTGGGAATTCCTTCCCTCATTTCCACAGATCCCTCCTGGCTCTGGGAATTTCTTCCCTGAGTTCCAGAGGTCCCTCCTGGCTCTGGGAATTTCTTCCCTGAGTTCCAGAGGTCCCTCCTGGCTCCAGAGAGGCCGCGCTGTTTCCCTTCCCTCAGTGCCACGGATCCCTTGCTATCTGGTGCCTTTTTTTTCCCCTTTTTTTTTTGTCGGAGACACTGTGCCTGTAATAAGCATTCAAAATGAGTCTTGCTGGGCCAGGAGAAAGGGGAGGGGAAGAAAGAAGGGGAGGAGAGGATGAGATTTGGGGGGGAGGGGGACAGGGAGGAGGGGGTTTAAATAGCAAAGAATTAGAAAAAAAAAAATCTGATGCAAATCACTGGTAGAGAGAAAATTACGTGCAATTACCCGAGCGATACTGGGCAGCCGTGCCCACCCCAACCAACAAGATCTCATTAACAAGCAGAAAATAAGATTGAAATGGTGTGTAAAAGAGCTGAAAAATGAATTTGAATGCTGCATTTGTCCACAATTACCCCCTCGTTCACACATATTTTATTGCAATTTTTTTATTATTCTTAATCTTTCCATCCCTCAAAGCAGATTGGGAACGTCCTGGCATTACAGTTGCTGAGGGAGGAAGCATTAAGGATTCCCCGTTTCCCTGAAAGGAGACCCTTCTCTCACTCGAATTTTCCAGGGTTGGTTTTGGCCGGATAAGGATTCATTTCCCGGCTTATCTGGGTGTAGGGCCATGTTCCTCCCTCAGCCTCCAACCTGCGGCGCTCCCGGGTGCCCCCCACACCGGGGCCTCCCTCCACCCCCCTTTTCCATTGCTCCTCGCCCTCTCTGTTCCCCTCCCGCCTTTTTCCCTGCGCTGCCTCTGCCTCCTCCGCATCCCCCGGCGTTCCCGTTCCTCCGGAGGACCCCGATCCCCTCTGCCGTGCCCTTCTATGGGTCACAGCGTCCCTCACAGCCCTGCTGAGCCTCCCCGCGCCCTCGCGGCGGCATTTCTGCTCAGTCCTCCCCTCGCCAGGGGTTGGGGAAGGGGCACGGCAGCTCCAGGTTTCCCTGGGAAAAGCGGCTCCGCGTTGGCGCTGTTCCCTCGCTCGGTGTCAGATGCAGCTTCGCCTCACTAAACTTTTAACCTGCACATCCCAGGAAAGCTGCCCAGTTTTCCACTAAAACTCTGGCATTTTTTTGGGATATATTTCACCAAACAAAGCCCATCTGCTCTTGTCAATTTGACGCCTCTGCTGCCGGCACCGGGAGAAGGGGAGAAGGGAACATTCTTCCCGTGTGAAAACAGATCCGTCTTTATTTGCCTGATTCCTGGTGACTCCGGCTCCGAGGAGGGTGGGAAGGGGGGAATTCAGATCCGAGGGGCCTCTTCACTCCCTGTCCTGAGGTTCCGTGAGTTCCCTTGGTTGATTGGGATGCTCTGATCCTGCTGAAAGCTGATTGGGAACAAAAAGGGCAGGATTTTATTCCCTTAACCCGAATTCTAATGCGCCGCCTGCGTTTATCCCTGCACGATTCCCACTCCAGACATTGCTCCCCGTGTGTATTACTGAGATAGGAAAATGCCAGGAACATGGAAGGATTTGGGAGCAAACAGTTGATTCCTGAGCCTTGAATCCGATGGGAATTTTGCTTTTGGTGGGTCCAGGATCGGCTCCCGTGGCACTGCACCATTTACAAACGCAGGTGGCAGCAGGACACAAAATGGGGAGAAAGGGAGGAATAAGAAACAAATAAGAGGAGAAATCTGGGGGGAAAAACTGAGGAGAACAAGAGGAGCGATGGCAGCGGGAAGGAGAAGTGCAGGGAGGTATGGGAGTGCCTGATAAACCCCCAGGTGTCGGAGCAGGGAACACGAATTTACGGTGCCCGGGGCTAAGACACGGAAATCTGTCCCCAAAATCTTTAAATCTCCCTCCCCAGCCAGACCCCACTCCCCACTGCTGTGGTGGGAGCACAGCCGGAGCTGGGTGGGTGGAAGAGGGGCTGGAATTCCTGAATTCCTGCTGCAATCCGGCCAGGACTGGTGGGGCTTTGCCACCGCTCCGCTGGGTCCTGTCTGTTCTCGGCCCTGGGGAGGGAAGCGGGACTTGGCCGGGAGACGCGGCCGGGGAGGATTCGAGCGCTGCTGATTACTGAGGGAGCTCGGGACGCGGCGGGCAGGGCAGATAGGGAAAATGAGAGATTAGCAATTAACGCCGCAGCCGCCGCCTGCTGCCCGGCATTCCCTGCGACCTCTGGCACGCACGGGAGCCGCGATATCCCAGGGAGCCGGAATCGGGGGGAAAGGCAGCCCTGGAATGGGGGAAGCGAGGTGGAGGGGAAGCTGAAAAGCGAGGAATGCAATAAAAGGGATAATTAGGATGCGGAGGCCTGGGCACGCGCCGCAAGGGCGGGCGCGCACATTCCCGGGGCGCGCGTTCCCGGGGTGGCGTTCGGCTGTGCCCCTGCCCCGGCTGTGCCTGTTACATCCAGCTGTGCTCCAGCTGTGCCCCGCCTGGGAAACGCCATCTCGGGCAGGAGAAACCCACAGCAACACCTTCTGCCACAGATCGGGGCCTAACCCCGGCCTGTGCGCCCCAGGAAGGGCTTGTGGGAAACGCCTTTGTTCCAGAGGTGCCGTGCTGGGAGAGGAGCTGGGGTGTGCAGGGTAGGTGCCCGTGGCTCTCCTGGCGAGATTCCAGCCTGTCCCACTCAGGAATCTCTGCCCAGGAAAGTTGGACAGGGAGTCTCTCACCCGGGAAAGCTCTCCCAGAGCTCTGGGTGCATCTCAGAGGGGTCACTGCTCAGTGGGGCTGAGTCTCCCTTTGCTTCACCATCCCTGTGTGCTGAGGAAGAGGGAAACTCCCACTCCCTCCCATCCCAACGCCAGCCACTGCTGGGGTCACCACTGGAGGGGCTGCAGCGGGACGTTGGGGGCTGAAAGCACAGGGGGGACTTTGGGGGCTGAATCCACCCCTGGAGCATCCCAGGGAGCTGCTCGGGAGGGCTGTGCAGTCCCAAACCCTCAGGAGAGGTTTGTGGGATGAGATGAAGCCCAAAATGAAGCTGGGCTGTGCAATCCCAAAGCCTCAGGAGAGGTTTGTGGGATGAGATGAAGCCCAAAATGAAGCTGGGCTGTGCAGTCCCAAAGCCTCAGGAGAAGTTTGTGGGATGAGATGAGTCCCAGAAGGAGGCTGGGCTGGGGTTTTGCATGAGGTGGAGGAGTTTGGGGGTCACATCAGCTTCCAGAGCTGGATGTGGAGTGGGGAGCAGGGAGCCACTCTGCAAAGTGTGCTCGGACAGTTTGGGGTCCCAGGGCCAGGCAGGAGCTGCTGTGTGTCCAGGGAGGTGCAGAGGGAGAAGATCCAGAAGCCTCAGGAGGAACGGGCGGCTCCCGGGCCGTGGGGCCGTGCCACGCCAGGGTCCCCACCTCCGGGGGGAAATCTGTGGGTGCTGCGGGGCCTCTGCTGCCAGGAGCCGCTCGTGCCTCCCCAGACAGCCGTGCCCGGGATCAGTTTACGGCGGGGGCTGGAGATCGCAAATCCCGGCGGGGTCTGGGGGCAGCGGAGCAGTGATCAAAGGTGCGCGGGGCCTTAGGCAGCTCCAGGCAGCCCTTAAGCCTATCCAGTGTGGAGATGAGGGGGATCTGATTTCAGGGAATGAGTACCTGAAAGGCAATCGTGAGCCTCGCAGGGGACAGGATGGGGAGCCCGGCCAGGCAGATCCTGGGAAATCACAGGCGCTGGCTGTGGGCTTGGGGGGAAAGAGGGAATACAGGCACGGAGGGGTTGTTTGGGGAAACCACAGTCAATTTCGGAAATCACCCTGGCTGTAGGATTGAAGGGAAAGAGGGAGTACCAGCATGGAGGGGTTGTTTTGAGGAGTCACAAGCAGTGATTTATGGGATTGAAGGGAAAGAGGCCAAACTGCTGAGTTTTGGGGCAGGAATTCACCCACCAGGCCAGTGCAGAGGTGACACTGGAACGTCCCATGGGGTCAGGGCTCTCCCCACGGCTCCTGCCCCGAGTTGTGGGGCCAAGCCAGGCTTGGGGCAGCCCCGGGGCGCTCCCCGGTTCCCCCAGAGCCATCCCCATCCTGCTGCCGTCCCACAGCCACTCCAGCTGCCCCTTGCAGGGACACGGGGGACGCTCCCGGTAGGGACACGGGAGAGGGGCCGCTGCCCCTGCCCTCTGCAGCAGCACAGAGAGCCCCCGGCAGCTCCTCACTCTCCCTGAGCCTCTCCAGCTTTCCTTCTCCCTCTCCCTTCCCTCCGTGCTCCCTCTCCTCTCTCCTCCATTTGATGTGGAGAGGAGCTGTCTTCCACTCGCGCGTCTGTTCCGAGAAGGGATCAGAAGTTTCAGCGAGCGCTTGGCGCCTCTCCTTTGATCCATGTCCTGAGGCCTGCTTGACAGCGGAAAAAAGCATGGAGACAAAACGACTCAGTCAAAGTGATTCCTGACAACTGTCTCCATGAGATAAGGAAGCTCTCTGTGTCTTGGTGTTTTTTTTTTTTTTTCTAATACCGTCTCTCCGTTTCCGTAAGAAGCGGAGTCACTTTAAACCAGAGGAGCAGCAGAGAAGAGCCGAGCACAGAGCTGAGCTTTATCGTGCTTCCTGTCTCCCTTTCCAGTCCCTTTTTTTTTTTTCCCCCCTATAAACCCCCTCATTTCCCCGTTTTTCTCGCCCTCCTTCCCTCACGCTGCGTTCCCCGATGCCGCCTGCACTGATGCGGCTCCAGAGCGATGCCGGCAGTGGCCAGGACATTATTCCAAGCGCAGGGAGATGCCAGCTGTCCCCGCGAGGGGCTGCGGGGCTCACGGAGAGCCATTGTGCGACAATAACCAACCCTTCCAGGAAAGGGAGGCGGCCTCATTAACAGCCCGGCTTTACTCACCGCCGGCCGCTTAAGTGCTCCTTGGAGCTGTTCCCCCGCTGCTGAGCACCGGAATGTTTTTTAGGATTGTTTAATTCCGCTTGCCCGGCTCGTGTCACGCAGGGAAGTGTCCCCCCCCCCGCCTCTGCCGGGCGGCCTCCGGGGCCGAACTTGCAAGGGCTCAGCGACACTGGGGGATGCAGGGCCTGGGAAAGGTGTGTGGGAACAGGGAATGGGATTGGGAATGGGACTGGGATTGGAATTGGGCTGTCAGGGGTGCCCAAACGCAGGGATCCCTCCGGGACAAACAGCACGGGCAAGGAAAAGGGTGGTGGCTCAGGGGCTGCAGTGCTGAGGGAAATGTGGGGACAGGGAAATGTGGGGACAGGGCCACTCCTGGAGCTGTGGGAAATGTGGGGACAGGGAAGTGTGGGGACACTTCCAGCCAGGCGAGGAGCTCTGGGAATGCAGGATGGATCCCGGCTCCCTGGCTGCTCCTTCCCCAGCTCTGGAAAGCTGCAGGGGACCTGAGGTGACCAAGCCTGGCTTGGGGCCTGTGGATGAGGAGGTGGCTCAGAGGTCCCTGGCAGGACAAGGGAGCAGAGCCACGCTCAGGGACGGGGACGGGGATTGAGGAATCATGGAATGGGTTGGGGTGGAAGGGACCTTGGAGCTCACCTCG
Organism: Orthonyx spaldingii; assembly: GCA_013397795.1. Taxonomy (NCBI): domain Eukaryota; kingdom Metazoa; phylum Chordata; class Aves; order Passeriformes; family Orthonychidae; genus Orthonyx; species Orthonyx spaldingii. Next base: position 140,347 of record VZTJ01001262.1, read on the forward strand.
TTTCAGCCCCTCCCGTGGGCAGGGACCCCTCCCACTCCCCCAGGCTGCTCCAAGCTGGCCGCGGGCACTTCCAGGACAGGAGTTCCAGGCTCCCAGTCCATCCCAGCCACGCAGAACCTCTCGGCCGGGGAGTTCCTCTCCCCCCGGCTTGCCGTAATTAGGCTTTTGTGGCGGGTTCGCTCCGGAGTGAAACTCCATTAGCGCCGGGGCTGGGGGGCGGCGGGGCCCCCGCGGAGGGGGAGGGTCCCTTCCCCCCAGAACCGCGCTGCGCCGCGCTGATAAACAGCAAATATCGGGGAACAGGATTTCCACATTATCTGAGCGCGGCAGAAAATCAAAATTTCAGTCTAAATCCGAGGAGACGAAGCTCATAAGCTCCTCCAGCTGATACAGACGCCGAGCCCAGCCGGCGAAGGCTCAGGAGGCACAAAATAACATT
>VZTJ01001262.1:148195-162683 GCA_013397795.1 Orthonyx spaldingii
GGGGGGGATTGCTTCTCTTTGTGTGCAAGTGACACAAATAAATAGCAATGGCAATGGCCTTGTTACACATCCTGCTGTGCACCTGTAACCCTCATCCCAAAGGAAAAGGGAGAACTGGAATCTCTGTGGATGAAGGGACATTCTGGAAAGAGCAAAACGGTTTTGTTTCATTCATCACTCCCTGGAGAGTTTGTTCTTCTCTCTTTGTAAACAAAAGGACAAAAACTACTGCAAGTGGGTCTTTAATTCCATTCTGCTTTGTCACAAATTGCAGCGTTTTGCTTGATTTTGGCCTTTCCCTCAGAAGTTTGTGTTTGCACTTGTGTCCCTCACCCCTTCCCTTTTCCGTGGATGCCAATGGAAAGGCTTTTTTCCTCTAGAAGAAAATGTTGTTTATCTTTCCTGTAGTGTTGACCCATCACCTGCTGACCCTTTGTACACCTTTCCTAGGAGCAGCTGGGATATACAGCAGGAGCTTTTCTATTTCTGTGACTGCCGGGTGTGGGTTTAAACCTGGTCAGAGCCCAGCGTGGAAATTCCACATTTTCTGTTCCCAGTTCTTCCTCCCCATCCCATTTCTGCACATGGCACTGAAGCAAAGCTGATAAAACCTTATCAAACCTTATAAAACTCCCTGATATCACCCAGGGAAAGGCCTAGAGAGACCCCAAACCACCTCGTGCTCTGAAGTCCTCATTGTTGTGCTTAACTTATTCCGGTGCTGGCTGGAATGAGCCCAGCAGCATCTGGGAAGCTCAGATTCCTGCTCCGCGATAAAGCCCAGCATCGGCTCAAGTTTTGGCCTTTACTGGGCTTGAGTTTTAGCCTTTCTTGGGCTTGAGTTTTGGTCTTTGTTGGGCTCGAATTTTAGCCTTTCTTTAGCTCAAGTTTTGGCCTTTTTTGGTCTCAAGTTTTAGCCTTTTTGGGCTCTAGTTTCAGCTTTTTGGGGCTCGAATTTTGGCCTTCCTTGGGCTCAAGTTTTAGCCTTTCTTGGACTCGAGTTCTGGCCTTTCTTGGGCTCGGTTTTCCAGGGGGAAGGGGAGAGCTGAGCCTTGCCCTGCCTGCTGCTGGTGATGAACACATGAATCAGCTCTAGAACCCTTGGAAAAGGGCAGAACATTGCAGAAATGAGGCAATTCCTGCTCTTTCCGGGACTTTGTCCTGCGCGTCCCAGGACTGTCAGGAGGCTCGGGATGCTCAGCTGCTGCCGGAGTTCAGGGGTCTCTCCCCGCTGCAGAAGCCCCAGGATCCCTTTTTCTGTGTGTATGTGGACAGGAGGTTTTTCTTCTCCGTGTAATGACCAGGGCAAAATTAATCAGGCGGGGGCTTTATTGCCACTGACCCACGGGCACCCGCGAAGCCCCGGCAGCAGCTGGTCCATACATTAACTCCACTCTGCCTTAATCTCGCCGGGTTTAAGGCCGGCTCGAAGTGAGGCGGGGACAGGAGCAGGCGAGACGCGGAAATTTTCCCTGACAGGGCTCAGGGCAGGTAAAGCCCAGGCTGGGCTCTGGTTTTTGGGGTTCAGCTTTTGCCCAGAGCCCCAAACTCCCGGTGCCGGTTCCTCGCTGAGCCGGAGGGTGGGAGCAGAGCTGGGATCCGAGCCTGGAGCGGGATGGGAGCGGGATGGGAGCGGGACGGGAGCGGGATGGGAGCGGGACGGGGCCGGGCAGTCGGGCCAGGAGCGCGGGTGTTGTCACCGCTGGCGGCAGCGAGGGCGCGGTGACATCTGCCAGCTGCGCGCGGGTGTCCCCTGCTTGTCACTGGCCAGTGCCTGCCACAGCCAATCTGTGTCCTCATCGGCACCAATTAACGAGAAACACTTCAGCCCCTCGCTCCCCCCGCCCCCGGCGCAGACACCCGCCCTGGAGCTCGGGATAAAGAGGGAAGAGCCCCCCCAGCCTCGACCCTCTCCCCCTTCACTTCCCACTAACTCAGCGCAACCAATTAGGCATCTGACACCCGCACTGGCTGACAAATTGTTTCTGTCATCTGCTCTCTGTCTTTCATTAAACGGGAGGCGGAGGGGGGACTCGGGAGGGGAGGGGGCGGGAGATGTGATCTCCCATGCTTAGCGAGGCCAGATACATTAATTACAAAACGGCCATTTGCAGCATGAAAATGCATTAATTAAATTTATGCAATCATTATCTTTAAATAGTCATATCTTTAAAATAATCAGCCCTTCCTGAGTCTTCCCTCTCCTCCGCTAAGTATCTCTAATCCCTTTTCCACCATTTATCTCGGGATCAGCAGAGCCTTGTGTGCTTTTAAACTTCTGCGGCAGGAAATGCCTCAAAAACTCTGCTCGAGCCATCGAGGGTGTGGCATCCGCACTCCTGCCCCTGGCACCGCAGCCAGGACGGGCACAAAGAGAGGATTTGCCCCGTTTTGGAGGCTTTGGGTCAAGATATTTTAATAAAAATCTCGTAGCTCAGCCGGGAGTTGTGGGGTTAAGGAATAAAGTTCTCGATTTGTCCGGGAGAGCGAGGGATGAGCTGTGTCGCATCCCGCTCTGTGGATGCGGGGCAGTTTTCCTCTGGAAAAGGTTTGATTTCAATGAGGCAGCGTCTTGGCGCGGGCGCAGCTCTGCCGGCAGACAGCCGCCTTCCAGCAGGGGATCTTTTTCCCCTCAAAAAATCGCTTCGTTCGAGGCAATCGATGGCGCCAGTGAGAAAAGAAAGATTTTAAAAAGAGGTGTTTTGTTGCTCTGATGCTCCAAGTTGCTTCCTGGCGGCTTTGCTTTGTAATTCTAAAAGACGTTTTGTTTTGGAGCACCGTCAGAGACGGCCAAACACCCGAACTGTGCCCGGCAAACGAGCAGGAAGGGCAGTGAGCGAGGTGTTAACCCCGGAGCTTCGGCTTCTCTCCCTCATTGTTCAAAGGCTTCCCCCGTTTGTGATGAGCACACAAATAAATAATCACCGGCAATCCAGCGAGGCTCGCGCTGCTACCCCAGGTACGGCAGAGCCGAAATACCCAGGGAGGGATTAATCTCAGCCCTGCTTAAGTAAGCACCTCGAACTCCGCAGGAAAACTCCATCCAAATGGCTTTTGGAGAGCTGGAGGACTCGGGAAGGGATAGGATCTAAACCCCGCTCCTCTGGGGCTTTCTTATCGCTGCGGGGGAAAGATTTTTTTCTGCTCTTTGTGTGCCTGCATCGTTTTTAATCAATCCTGTAGGGTTTTATTCCCTCTATCCACAATCCTGGTGGGGCAGTGCCCAATCAGACGGGGCTGCTTGGATCCAAACCCCGCGTTGTGTTCAGAGCCAGAAGTTTGGGATTAGGACCAGGTAGAATTTGGGGTGGGGGGAGTGAATCCTGACAGGTTTCTCCCATCTGAGGAGCAGGGAGGAGCTGTGGGACTTCAGAAATAGCCTCGGGCAGTGCTTGTCCTGCCCAGAAATCCGCTCGGCCCCAGGCTCCTCTTTGGGATGGGGCTGAAGCCGTCGGGATCCAGCAGTGCAAAGGTGGTGACCAACAGCAACACAAAGGGCTCCCCTTTCCCCGGACCATCTCTGGGAATGGACGTTCCTGGAGAGCCAGGAAGAGCCACGGAGCAAAGCAGGGGAAGAGGTGGTGGAGCTGGGACATCCCAGCTCCAGGGGCGGTGCTCCTTTATCCCGGTTTCCAGCACGGATCCCACTCCCTTCTCCCCTTTTTCCCCGCTGTTTGTTTGTGACATCGATGCCTCCGCACCAGACTCTGCTCCTTGGTGGATGCAGCTCCATTATCCCTGATTCCCGATTTTCCGGGAGGGTTTGCAGGGTGGTGTTTGGCACGAGCAGGCGGCTCCCGGTCTCCCGAAACACCTCCGAGCTCCCCAGCAGCAGGGAGGGGTCCGAAGGGAGAGCACGCGGCACAGTGCAGGGCTGGGAACGGCATTTCCTTGGATTCGGGAGCTGTGGTTTTCCTGTGGGTGAAGGAAAGAGAGGTCCTGACTTTAAAAATCCTCCCCCGCTCAGTGGCAGCCTCAGAAAACCCAACCGGAGCCGAGGCGGTGCCAGGATCAGCCGGGGTCCTGCTCCGCTTCGGGGCGAGCTGGGAGGAGAAACCCTCCCTTAAAAACCGCCGGGAATGGGGAAAGCTAGCAAAAAGGAGCTCAGAGCCTCTGGTTTTCCCTTTCTTCCGTTCTTCCGCCAGCTCGAGTTATTCGGTGCTCGGCCAGCGCCGCACTTGCCGGGTTTATCAGCGCTCTTCCATCTCCCCACGACCTCTCCCGAGCGGCGCGGGGAGCCCCCGAGGCAGCGGCTGGGCCGAGCTGGTGTCTCTTACACCGCGCTGAAGCTGGGCCTAAACTGATTAGAGCCCGGATTGATCAGAGGGAGGGGGGCGGCGGAGGAGCCGGGGGCAGGGCCGGGGCTATCAGCGCACGGAGCAGCCTCGCCCGGGGCCGGCGGTGCCGCCGGGGGTTCTTTGTGGCTCCTTTCACACTCACAGAGGCTCCCCCGCACTCTCGGAGAAAAGCGGCCGCGGGGGCGGCCTGGAGCGGTCTCAAAGCATCCCAGGAAATCTGGTTGGGAAGCTCCGAGGCCCGCGGGGGCTGCGGGCACAGCCGGGAACGCGGGAATAGGAATGGGAATGAGACGAGGGAGAGGAGGGAAAAGGGAGCAGGGGAAGAGGAGACCTGGCTGTGAATTTGGCTCTGCCTTTGTCGGTCTCCGCCGCCGAGAGGAATGAGAGGAGCTCCTAAAGCAGCTGGAATTTGCTGAGACCTGGCCGGGCTGCTCGGCGTCCCCTCGCTGCCGCTCTCACGGCACAGCCACAGGCTCAGGGCTGGTTTACAGGGAACCTTGGGATGTGTTTGTTTCTTTCTCGGCGTTTTGTATCCCTCACTAAGCCCCCCAAGCTTTTCCTTCTCCACCTGCCCCCAGCGGCTCTGAGCTCACCCCACAACGGACCCAGAAGTGCAGAACAAAAGCCACAAGCCCGGCCCATTTCCAACCCCACATCTACCCCGAGTCCTTCCATTGGTTTGCAAGTGTTTAGGAATTCCAGTTTTCCATGGTTCTGCCTCCCTGCTTTCTCTTTCCGGGTAACTTCGTTCCAAACCTCCAGGAGCGAGGATTTGCATTCCTGCCGTGGATACTTGGGTGAAGCATCCCAGAGGTGCCTCCTATTTCACCAGGGGGATTTTCCCATGGAGACTTTCCCTTCCAGTACATTCACAGAGAAATGTAGGATTAAATACGTGGAGGATGGAGGCACCACCAGGATGGAGTTTGTGGTGATTAAAACCCAGGAGGATGGGGCCGCACATTGGGAAGCCCAGGCCTTATTCTGGTTTTTCTCTGTGAAATGTCTCAGCAATCCCAATGAAATCAGGGAAAACTCTTTGTGCTGATGTGCCACAAGGTAAACGATGGTGCTGATGGGTGGCAGAGCACACAGTGCCCCTTGCCTGAGGGGAGCTGCCCAGCAGTGCCTGGAGATCGGAGCCCTGGGCAAGTCTGGGGTGTCGAGGTGCTCATTCGCCGTTTGGCTCGAGTCTCTCCCGGCGGTGGAGGGGAGGAGCTCCTCTCTTCTGGTGTTTCCTGGGCGGTGAAATCGATGTCCTGGGACCCCACTGGCCTCCCCCAGCCCCCACTCCACAAAACATCTTTGTGTTTCCTCCCTGGTGATCCGGCCTGCCCAAGCCTTTGCCACCTGCTTTTGTCCCAGGACAGAGAGTTTGGTGTTCCAAAGCCAGGACAGTAGCTCGTGTTTCCGAGCAGGTTTTGGTGTCCCAAGGCAGAGCTTGGTGTCCCAAGACAGCAGAGTTTGGTGTCCCAAATCCAGGGACAGTGGCTTGTGTTTCCGAGCAGTTTGGTGTCCCAAAGCTGGGGACAGTGGCTTGCATATCTGAGCACTGTTTGGTGTCCCAAGGCAGAGTTTGGTGTCCCAAGGCAGATTTTGGTGTCCCAAGGCAGATTTTGGTGTCCCAAGGCAGAGTTTGGTGTCCCAGCGTCAGGGACAGTGGCTTGTGTTTCCAGACCAAGCAGTTTTGATGCGATTCCCACTCTTCCCCTCCAAATCACGCTTCTCCTGTGGGATTTCTCACAGCCCTTGTGGATGTTTGACCCCATGGTGCTTCCGATGCCCTTGCAGGATTCCCGCTGCTCTGGGATTCCCAGAGCCTCCGCGCCAAAGCTGTTCCTCTTTCCCCTCCAGCCGAGACCTTCCCGCTCTTTCTGTGTAGCTTAGAACCTTTTCCTCAGACCTTGTCTGTAATTTGTACATCCCTACAGAAGCAGGGTGCCCAAAACAAGATGCAGTGCTCCCGCTGGAACCTCACCATAGCCCTGAACAATCAGGTAATGACCTCCCACCGCCTTTTCCCCACTCCTCCTCCTTCTCCTCCCTCGTGCAGCCCCCGTGGCTCCGCTTTGCCACAGCTCCATCGCATTCCCGGCTCCATCCCACCCCGGCACCTCCCCGAGCCCTCTCCATCGTCGCTGTGGCAGCTTCCCATCCATCCGGTGGAGCAGGGCCATCGTAGGGCACGGACGCTCATCTCCATGTCACCTGCGCGTCCCAGCCCCTTCCCCTGGCGCTGCAACATCCCTCAGATGTTTGAAGTCACGGGAAGGCGCCGATGGCATTCCTGGGTTTATTGTTTGCTGTTTGGAGGGGTCTGGTGTGCTCTGTCCCAGGGGGTGGGGAACAAAGCCATTGCGTCCCGTTCCCGGCTTTCCACACATTTTCCAGTGGAGGTTTGGGGTAGGAACCGGGGATTTTGCAGCTCCCCAGCAGCAGCCCTGGGGCTGTGGGGTTGTGGGAGCTCCTCTGCCACTCACCTTGGCTCGTGGAGGGCGGTGAACACCCGGGAGGGTGAGGCCGGGAGCAGCCCGGGGTTTGTTTAGCGTGAATCCCCACAAAATCCAAATGGAGACTTCACTCACGGCCTCGGCTGTGCCCGAGACAGCCAGGGCTGTGCCCGAGGTCATCCTGCAGGGAGGCGGAGGGAATCATTGGGTTTGGAAAACACCTCCAAGACCCTCCGGAACACCCCCACGCCCACCAAACCCCATCCCAAAGCTCCAGTTTGCTCCAAAATCTGCTTGGAAGTGACACTGGATGCAAGGAGCTGCAGGCACCCGGATCAGGCGTTTTCCAGGCGCAGGAAGCGTGAAGCACCCTCTGGATCCTTGACTGCAAAGCAAATTTAGTGGGTGCTTGGTTTGGAATGTTGGGATCCAACTCAGCTGGCTCTGGTGATTTAGGAAATATTCGAAATTAATTGCTTGGTTTTGTGAGTGCAGTGTTAGTGATTGCTACACAAGTCATTTTAGTCCTACCTAGGGGCATATTTGCATATATTTATCCTCCTTTCAAGTGAAGATCTTTGGGAAAGTGTATTTATCTCCTCCTAACTCTTTCTTCGGCTTTCAGCCGTCCTACAGTCACCTCTTCATTTTGTTTCCATTTAATGTATGTATGGAATAATCGACTCTTCCTCTTCCCACCAAGTGGAAATGAATCCACAGAGATCAAAAAGCTTTAATGTGGGGAAGGGTTTTCCTTCTGCCAGGGAGCAGGAACAGGTGAACGGAGCGGGATGGGAAAGAAAGATGGGGAAAGTCTGATCTGAGTCCCCACCAAAAACTGTCTGGGAGGGCAGGGCACGACCTGGGGCAGGAGTTGGAGCAGCCACGGGTGGCAGAGTTCCCTCCTGGGGCAGCTGGGAGAGCTTGGTCCTTGTGCTCGGTAAATCCCGGAGATCCTGGAGGGCTCCCAGCAGAGATCGAGCGGGTTTCCCAGCAGGCAGATTTTCCATGCCCTGGGAAGCGAAGAGGGAACACCCTGGAAGCTGAAATCCTGAGAGATTTCAGCCTCCCCGGCACTGAATTCCCTGGTGTTTCTTCCCTGGTGTAGGAGCAGAGTCCAAACCGATCCCACTCCCAGCCTTCTTCCCAGCGAGGGAGGATGCACATCCCAGGCACATCCCTGGCACATCCCAGACACATCCCAGACACGTCCCAGGCACATCCCTGGCACATCCCGGGCACATCCCGGGCACATCCAGGCCCTGGGGTGCTGCAATGCCCTGTGGGCAGGGGGACACCGAGGGCTCTGGGGAAACCAAAGCCCAGCAGAAGCAAGGCTGGGAGGGTGGGATGTGCCCGGGATGTGCCTGGGATGTGCCCGGGATGTGCCTGGGATGTGCCTGGGATGCCCTGGCACATCCCGGAAGTGTCTCTGGATGTCTCCCTGAATGTCCCCCTGGGTGTCCCCCTGGATGAGTCACTGGATGAATCCCTGAATATGTCCCTGGGTGTGTCCCTGGATGAGTCCCTGGATGAATCCCTGGATGTTCCCTTCAGTGTGCCCCTGAATGTCTCCCTGGATGAGACCCTGGATGAATCCCTGGATGAGTCCCTGGATGAATCCCTGAATGTCCCTGACTGTCCCCCTCGACGTCCCCCGGGTGTGTCCTTGCCGTGTCCAGGAGCCGATGGATCCACGGGGTCCCGGGAAGCTGCTGAGGCCGGGAAGGAGCCGCGGGCGCTCCGGGGATGTCCCGCAGAGCTCGGGAGCCGCCGAGGAGCAGCCGCCGGCTCTGAGGCGAGGCCTGACCGCCAAACTTGGGTGCCGCCCTCCCCTTCTCCTTCTCTTATCTCTCGCCATGGCTCGGGTGCCCCTCCAGCCCCCCAGCACCCTCTGACCCCCGCCCTCAAACCCGGCTCCTGATTGCCCGGCTGCAAGGTCCTAATTGTGCTTCCCTTCCCAAAGCCGCCTCCCTTTATCATAAAGGGTGCACATTTCCCCTGCTGCGGCTTCCACGGCCAGAGGCCCCGAGGGCCAGCTCAGAAATGGAGGGAATTAATTACATTTTTTTAACTCCCCTTCTTTTAAAGTAGGGGAGAGAGTGATGAAACGTCCCGGGGGGGATCGGGGGGAGCTGCAGAGGAGGCTGGGGAGGAGGCAGCAGCAGGAGGTGAGGGGGGAGCTGCTGCTTTCATCCAGGAGGGTCTTTGTGCATCAACCTCGGGTTCCCCAATGCATCGGGACCTCTCCCCATTCTTCCCATGACAAAGGTGACTTCGGGAAAGGGAAGAGACGAGGCCAAAGACTCCTGGCCCCATGGCTGGCATTGACTCAGCCCCGAGTGTGAGCCCACGGGACGGATTTGGGACAGGAAAAGCCACAGGGAAAGGGAGAGGAGAGGGATGAGAGGGAGGGAAAGGGACAGCTGTCAGTCCTGGTGATGGACAGGGAGCAGATTTCCCTGCAGATAAACCCCTGCAGATGTGGAGTGGGTATTGATTTTCGGTTAGCCATGATAATGCACCAAGAAGTAATAAATTAGAAGCCAGCAAGGTCAGAAAGGGAAGGGAGAAGGACTTTGCATTCTTGAGGAGGGGATCCAAACTTCAAAAGTTGCCTGGAGAATGAGTTTCTCCAGCTGAAAGAAGAAGTCAGGGAACGTGGGCCCACGAGGGCTCTGCAGGGTTATCTGTGCTGGGTGGCAGGGAGGGAACAGGGATCTCCAGTTCTCCCTCGTTACTCCAAACACCGTCGTGTCCCGGGGCCGGGAAAGTCAGATCTGCCCTCAGCTAAACCTGTGCAGACCTCAGGGAGCTCAGCCCAACTCCCTCCCAGCCTGTCTGGGAAAGGCTTCCCATGGTCAGTGTTCCTGGAGAGGGGCCGGAGGTTCTGGGGGCTTGGCTGAGCTGTGGGGGTCCCCTCAGCCACCCCAAATCCACGGCAGCATCCCCCGCCACAGCCTCTGCCCCACCACGCAGCCATTCCCCACCCTGGCAGGACTGGGAGGGAATCCCAGCATCCTGATGTTCCCCCGCGGATTCTCAGAGGGAAATTCAGCCCGACTGGTGCAGAGAGAGCCTCGGGCCGGGCAGAGCTGTTCTTCAGCGGGGGCAGTGTCCCTGCGGGGTCCTGGAGGGCAAGCAGGGACTGGGAGCTGCCCAGAGCTGGGGCTGCTGGAGCTGAGACTGGCCTGGAGTGATTTCCACGAGCCCTGGTGAGTCAGGGGAGAGCTGGGATTAGGAACCGCTCCTGATTCCCACTGGTCCAAGCCAATTACTTTTTTTAGCAGGACTTGTGGGAGCACCTGCTCCGCTCCCTGAATCTGGAGTGTGAGCCTGGGTTTCATTTGCCAGCGTTGCTTTACTTCCCCTTTTTTCTAAAAGGAAGTGTTAATGTGACTCTTACTGGCTAGGGGAGCATTTTCTTTTCTCGGGGTAATAACAAGCAGCTGAGGGGCTCTTCAGGGACACGACCAGGAGGGAGAGCACCACGAACCCCGCTGCTCGCTGAGTGATTCCAGTTGCCCTTCACTTTCCAGGGCACAAAATCCTCTCTGCACCTGCAGGGCTTGCCAGGGTCGGACAGCACTTCCAGACCTGGACAGCTCAGGAATGGCGAGGAGAGAAGGCAGAGCTTCCCAAAAATAACTCACAATCCACACATCTGTGTTTTCCATGCATGTTTAGTGTTTTAAACACCCGATTCTGCTCGTGCACTGACTCCAGCCATGTCTGGGGGCTGTTCTGCGAGGGTCCTGGGTGTCCCTCGGGATGGGGATCCGGGTCCTCCAGCCCAGGGGATGCTCCAGCCCGGAGCTCTCCCCGCAGCTGGAGGCACCGAGGGGATCCGGGGCTGAGCCAGAGCAGAGTTCGTGACCCTGCTTTAGGGGAGCCTGCAAATAACTCTGCAGCTGCCCTTCCATGATTTCCCCGCTCCTGCAGGAGCCTGGAGGTGGAGGGCTCTGTCCCATCCCCCAGGACAGCACGGCAGCCCCAGTCCTGGATGAATCCATTCTCCTGGATATTTAAACGCACTTTCCTCTCTTCATCCCCCAGTCCCTGGGCTGTCACGGGCCAGGGAGCTCCATGGGCACATTTTGGCTCTGAGTTAGGGCTGAACATCTTCATCGAGGCACCTCGGGTCTTCAACCCTACCACGAGCTGTGCCCGGAGGCTCTGGAGAGCCGATTTAGAGGCTCTGGCTAAGCCTCGGTGTGGAGACAGCTGAGCCAGGTTTAACTTTCGGGGAGCATCAGCAGAGTCTGAGCTCGGTGCGGGGTGGAAAACCCGGGGGGAGGGAGGTCAGTGAGCCCTGGCTGGGGGTGAACGAGCCCCTCCCTCGCTCAAACCTCATCCCCGTGGCCCTGTCCCACCCCAGCCAAGCCCCGTGCTCGGGATCAAATTGATTCTGCAGGATTTTAAGCAACCCCCTCCCCAGCATCTCCCCCTGCCGGGGGTCCCGCCACCCCCGAGTTCCCCTCCCAGCCCAGCGCCCGCGGAGGAGCTGAGCTGAGCCGGGGGGATTTTCCGTCAAGGCAAAGCGGCACCCGAGCCCTTCCGGGGGGAGGAGGAGATGCTTGAGAGAGCAGAGGCCAGCTCGTGGCCGGGCATTCATCCCAGGAAGGTGCGGGAGGAGGTGTCGGAGTGAGCAGGAAGGGGAGACTCGGCCCCATAAAACCCCCCTCGTGTCCCTTCCGAGAATGCAGCCCCGGCACAAAAGCTCACCAGGCCACTGCTGGGGGATAAAGGGCTCATTTTACCACTTGCCAGGCTCCAAATATTTCCAATTTGCCACTTTAATTGATGTCAATAAGGTTATGCTAAATTCGGAGATTTGGAGCCGCTCGGCATCTGAGCGCTGGCCGGGCCCCCCGAGGTGAGCGTTCCCTGTCCCCTCTCCCCCCTACTAGCCCGCGGCGGCTCCGACACGACCGAGAGGCATCGGGAACCCCCGGCCCTCCCTCAGCCCCTCCCCTGCGAACCCTTTCCACCCTTAACTCGGAATTACTCCGGGGAAATTCTGCTGATCCCTGGCGGGATCGGGGTCCCCGTGTGAAGGGCAGAACCTTACCCCGAGCTCAGCCCTGGGAACAAATCTGGCATTTTTGCTGCAAAAAGGGGAGAAAAAAAACCAACAAAAACCCAATTAGTTCATCTGGTTCAGGTCTCAAAGCAGGAAGATTTCTTGTGTGCAAATTTAATTATATTTTCCAACCAGGCACTGAAATGAGCTGGACCAGGACCTGTTACCCTTTAACATTTGGGGGCAAAGGGAACTTGGACACTTCAGTCCCTAAAGCTGCACCAAAGCCGGCAGGGGTTTGATCTGCTTTGGCTGGGGCCTTTGCACACCAAGCCTTGCTCTGACTTCCCAAAAAGGGGCTGCCCTCACCCTCCCTTTAGGAAAAAAGGGATTTTTCTCCCTGTGCTGGTCTCTGAACAGCTCTGTCCCAGGTTTTATTCCTTTGTCCAGCGCTCCAGCACAGCCAAGGCTGCTGGCAGGGCAGCAAAATATCCCCAAAGACCGAGTGGGCTGAGGAGGAGCCTCTCATTGTCCCTGTTCAGGGCTCTCAAGGAGAGCCCTGGGGCTGTGGGGGTTTGGTGGGAGCAGAGTTCGGCTCTCCCTCCGGCCAGGCCTGGTGGGATTGGTCATCACAAAGCACCGTCTCTGTGCCTGTTTCCCTGCCCCTGACGCTCTCTGCCGTGTCTCTGCAGGTGATGAGCATCCTGAGCAACCCCAGCGGGGTCCCGCCCCAGCCCCAGGCTGATTTCTCCATCTCTCCCCTCCACGGTGGCCTGGACACCACCAACTCCATCTCGGCCAGCTGCAGCCAGCGCAGCGACTCCATCAAGTCCGTGGAGAGCCTCCCGACCTCGCAGTCCTACTGTCCCCCCACCTACAGCACCACCAGCTACAGCGTGGATCCCGTGGCCGGCTACCAGTACGGCCAGTACGGCCAGAGTGAGTGCAGGGCTGGGACTGCCCCTCCCCAGGGAACGGGGAGTGAGGGAGGGAACGGGGAAGGTGTGGATGCACCAATTGATGCACCCACATTCCATCTGTTGGGTGGGATACCCGTGGAAGTTTGTCCACCTGGAGGTAAAAAGGGAATCTGCTCGTCAGGCATGGGTTGTTCCTCCCCTTGCAGCCCAGTCTGAAAGCCCCAAGGAAACATTTTAGGTAAAACCTTTCTATCAGCAAAGGATGATTCCCAGCCCCTTCTCCTTCCCCAATTCTCACTCCCCCCAAAGCCCTAAAACACCAGGACACGCTCACCCTGCTCAGCCAAGGCAAATCCAGGATTCTAAAGCCGAGCTGAGGGTGTCCCTCCCTGCCCTGCCCAGGCCGGGGCTCGGCGCTTGTCCCACAGAACACGTCCATCAGCTGTGCTGGGGCTCTGGGAGAGCTGGGATTGCAATCCTGAGCCTTCCCCGCAGAGCTGGGGGCAGAGGGAGCCAGGCAAGGGATGCTGGCCTGGCTGGGTGATAGGGACAGCCTGGACAGGTGACTGGGAGAGCTGGACCAGGGGTGCTGTCCCCACTGGGTGACAGGCACAGCCCAGCGGGGGGACAGGCACAGCCAGGTTTGGTGACAGGCACAGCCCAGCCAAGTGACAGTGCCAGCCCGACCAGGGGAGCTGTCCCGGTTGGGTGACAGGCACAGCCCAGCCAAGTGACAGGGCCAGCGCTCACCTGCCGCGTTAACCCGGGCACGGGGCAGCTCCGGGAGCTGCTGACCCGGCAAGGGTTAAAGGTGCATCCTCTTCCTGCGGGAGCGCTGCCGCTGCCCGCAGCCTGTCCCCGGTGACCTCTCCTCGCAGCGGCCGCGGCTCTTTGCTCCGCGCTCCGTCACAGCCCTTTAATGTCTTTAACTCCTCGGGCTCAATGAGAACCGGCTGTGGCGGCAGACGGGATCAATAGCGGCCCCCTCCGCCCCTCCTCTTTTTGTTTGTCGGGAGTTTGATCTGTGACCCCTTGACCTTCCCCTCGCTTCTGGATGTGGGGCTGGACACACGTGCTATTGATAAAAATCTTAAACAAATTCCGATACCATGTATTTCCAATAAAGATTCCCTTGGGCAAGGCGTTAGTCACACCCATGTGTGTAAAAAATAAAATAAGGGGACGAGCTGCGTTGGAGAGAGGGAGGGAAGGAGAAAGGAGGGTTTGTCTCGCTTTGCTGCAGGAATTTTTACTCGAGCTGCTTGCACAGCCCTGTTTGTGTTGTTTCCTGGGCCCCCCCTGTCCCGGTTTCTGTCACCCCGTTGGTGACGAGCTCTCTGCAGTTTGCCTTGGTAATTAGTGCTACCAGAGCAGCCCCTCACGTGCAGTTGACCTTGGGATAATAACATTTTTTCCTGCCTTTCTCAGTGCATGTTGTGCTTTGCAGGTAATTCCAATTCTTCCTCCTTTTGGATTCTTCCCTTCCTTTCAAATTCTATTTAAATGCTCGTCAGTGTGAGGTGACCCCTGCGAGGTCATTGATTCATGTTCAGCTCAGATCAGGGATTTCTTCCTTCTCTGATGCAGCATAAAAATAACAAAGCTCTTTTTAGGTGATAAAATATTAATTAGATAATAAAATTTATTATTTAGAGAATATTATAGTATAGTATATATAATATAATTTAGATGAGGTTAGATTAGATTAGATTAGATTAGATTAATGGGGGTTATGGTGTTGGGGCAGGCTCTGTGACAAGGGAGAAACCCAGATTTGGGAACCAGAGCTCAGTGGCT
>VZTJ01001262.1:162725-179352 GCA_013397795.1 Orthonyx spaldingii
TAATGGCCTCTGGACCTGGCCTGCAGAGAATCCCTCTCCTCCCTCTTCTCCTCATTCCCTGTTTTAAAAACAACCCCAGCCTCACTTTCTCTCTCACTAAAATAAATAAACAAATGCCCAGAGCACCTTCTGTAAATTTCTTGGTTTATTTTGGCTTCTGCCCCATTAAACCAGCAAACCACATCCCTGACTTCTGGCCTGGGGTACCCTGCTGCCTTTGGACTCTTCCCACTGGCACAGAAAGGAATATTTGGAGTTTTTCAGGAGGATGGGATTGCCATTGAATTCCCAACTCCTCCCTGGCAGGAGGTTGGAGCTAGGGGATGCTCTGCTCCCAGGGAACAAGGACCAGGACAAAAGGAAACGACCTCAAATAGCACCAGGGGAGTTTCAGGTTGGATATTGGGGGAATTTCTGCATGGGAAGGGTGGTCAGGCACAGGCTCCTAGGGAGACACCATACCTGGAATTGTTCCCAAAAATTGTGGGTCCAGTGCTCAGGGTTTGGGGATGGGCTGGGCAGTGCTGGATTAAGGGTTGGACTCAATGATCCCAGAGGTCTTTTCCAACTTCAGTGATGACTCCATGACTTTGTGGGCTCCAACTGCTCACCTGCCTCCCTTCCCAGCACCACCCAGTGTGGGTGACACCCAGGACAGGACCGCCACCACACACCTGGAGTGTCCCCACAGTGAAATCCCTCTCTCCCTGCAGCCTCTCACAGCCATCACTCCACGTGGTTTCCTGAAATATCAGGAGACCAAGTGGGAAAGTTCTGGATGCGAGCTGGGGGTGGAACCCTGTGAAAGGAAGGTGGAGGCACCACAATCAACATTCCCGAGCCTGGTGCTGCTCCAGCTGGGCTATCCCAGGATCCTGGGAGCTCCACTGGGCTCCCAGAGCCACTACCAGGTGCGCTCCATCCCAGCCAGAGTGGAGCAGAGCCAGTGGATCCACTCCATCCCACCCGGAGCCGAGCAGGGCCGGCGGACCCACTCCATCCCACCCACAGTGGAGCAGGGCCGGCAGATCCGCTCCATCCCACCCAGAGTGGAGCAGGGCTGGCGGATCCGCTCCATCCCACCCGGAGCGGAACAGGGACCGTGGATCCGGGTGGCGCCGGCCGCTCCCAGAGGCCGGGGCTGTGTTAATAATGCCGGTGATGGAACGCAGGAGCGTGAAGGGAATTCTAATGGATCTGCCAAGTCTAATCAGGATTGGTGCGTGGAAGGGGCTCCTCTGGGGCCTGCCGCTGACAGGACATTGATGGCTGAAATTTGTTTACTCATTGGCACCGATTGGGCAGCTCCTGCCAGCTCCTGATTAATCTAATTGGGGCCATTAAAGGCAGGGAGAGGGACTCTGACTGAAGCCCAGCTAATGAGCAGTGTCACCGTCCTGTCCCAGGTCTGTCCCCATCACCCCGGGGTAGCCAGGGGAGCTGGGACCTCCCATCCCTCTGGAGCTGGGACTGCTCTCCCTCCCCAGATGGAGGCAAGGAAAGAGGTTTTCGGTAGGAGGAAGGGAGGCAGGCATAGCTCACAGCCGTGAGTCAGCAGCAGGCGAGGCAGAGCCAAGCCCACACCTGGTGAGCTTCCAGTGGAATCTCTGCAATCGCTGAGAGCAGGAGCTCTGCCCACAGGAAGGGGAGCCTGGAGGGTTTATCCCAAACCTTCAGCTCAGGCTCAGCTTCAGGCAGCTGCCTCGGAACCCCTATTTCCATGGCGGAATTTTAGCTCCTTTCAGGCGGAATTTTAGCTCCTTCATGGAGAGAGGCGAGGGCTATGCTGAGCCTCAGCAGGGCCTGTCCCACTCCTGGCAGCCCCATCCTGGCTCTGAGCCCTTTCCCGGAGAGCAGAAGGTCCCTGCTGCGTGTGACCAGCCCTGGGCTGTCCCTGCTGCTCTGGTGGTCACCCCCCTGCAGGGCTGAAAATCCCAACCACTAACCGCCCCCCGTGTCCTCACTGTCCCTTTTCCCTCCTGCAGCCGCTGTGGATTACCTGGCCAAGAACGTGAGCCTGTCCACGCAGCGCCGCATGAAGCTGGGCGAGCACTCGGCCGTGCTGGGGCTGCTGCCGGTGGAGACGGGCCAGGCCTACTGAGAGCCCCCGGCACCGGGACCTGGAGAGGACGCGCCGGCCTCCAGGGATCCGCATCCTCCCCAACCCCCTCCCGCCCTGCCGCCACGAGAGGGGAAAGAGGGGGGAGCTCTCCAAGAATCCAGAGCATTCCAGAGGCAAGTCCAGCCTCTGGGGCCTGACTATGGCCAGAGACAATGGGTTGGGTGCATTTATTAACCCCAGTTCAAGCCCTCCCTCCAAACACCCTGGCCATGGCATTCCCCACACTCCAGGACTTTCCATTCCCTAGGTAGTTGGCGTACTCAAAGCCAAATTCAGCTCCTTTTTTTTTTTCTTTGTAAAGGAAGAAAAAAAAGAGAAAAGTTTCATTTTGTTTCTTTTTCTTTCCATTGCTGTAAATTTGGTGAATGTTGTATAGGAAGGAATAACCAAGCTGAGCATTAAGGGTGATGCAAATCAGGACCACTGAAGACTTATGGACCAAATATAAGGACTTGCTTAAAAAACAAAACAAATCACAAAGCAGAAAAACATTTATTCAAGGGACAGCAAATTTCCCCAGCCCAGCCTACCCTCTCTTCTCACTGGTGGCTTCCCAAAGCAGGGCCAGATGGGCCAGATTGCTGCTAAGCAGGGGCAGGATGGAATTCCAGCCAGCCTGGGACCTTTGGAAAACATGAGTGGCTGCAGGAGGAGCAGAGACAAAGGGCACGGGCACCAGCAATGTTCTCTTCTTCTCTTGGGGACGAATTCAGAGCCAATTGTCACCGCAAGGCCACGGCAGCAGGCAAGGAGACAGCACTGGCCCAGCATGAGGAAGGGCTGCGGATGCACCCGGACATCCTGGGGACACAGGCAGAGCTCTGAGTGGCCCTTCTGTCCCTGAGTTGGCCACTCGAGCACAGACAGAGGGCAGGGCTGGAGCTCCGAGTGCAGAGCCGGGTTCTGCCGCAGGAAGGGACAGAGCCAGCTCTGGAGGTGCTGCCCTGCCCGGGGACAGACGTGGGGCCAGGGAGAGCAGCCGAGGGGTTCTGCCAGCATCCCGAGGGGAAGGTGCTCCCCGCTGCCCCTCTCTGCACTGCAGGGACAGGATTCACCTTCCCAAGGCGCTCCCTGTTCTCACTGCCAGGAGAAAGCTTTGCCCCATCCATCCCCAGCTCCCACCCGCTGCACAGCCCAGCCTCACAGCCCTTCCTTCTGCTGCTACAGCCTCTCTCCCTCTCCCTCCCCCTCTAAGCCAGATCGTTTTCCCTGGATTTATCCTCTCCCACGTTTCTCCTCTCCTGTTCTGGTGTCACCTCCCGTCCCTGCTCAGACAAACCCAGCCGGCACCACCAGGTCGCTGTTGAGGCACCGCCCTCACGGAGTGGGATATTTTCCTTTGGCTGTGGTGATGGTCACCGGTGATTCCTGAGCAGACTCCCAGTGGAGCAGAGGTTTCCTCCTCACCTCCCCATGTTGGTTCAGGAGATTTGGCACGGAGAGGGCAAGGAAAGCTGCCCTGGGATGAAGCAGGAGCTGAAGTGTGAGGCCCAGTGGCCACAGGCAGACTTCAGTGTCCCCCACGGGCTCTCAGGGCTTGTGATGCACTGAACCACTTCAGATCTTTGCTTTAGCACAGCAAAAAGCTGCTTTTGTGCACTGAGGAACCCCGTGGTGGGAGTTCTGCCCTGGTTTTCTAAAGGAAACACTTTCCTCGTTCCCTCTTCTGCCTCTTTCACCCTTCCCAAACCAGCTGAGCCTTTTTCTGCAGCTGGAACCTTTCCCTGGGTCCTTCCCCTGCCTTGCCCCCACACCCTTTATCCCGAGCCACCAGGCCACTGTCCCTGCAGCCATCTGGACAAGGTCACCTGTCTTGGCCACAGCAGGGCTTGGATTCCCAGCTTCCCGCATGGCTTACCTCAGCTTTCCCAGCTCCGGCAGAGCCGGATCGACATTCCCAGAAGGATTTTCCTGCATCACCACAGCCTTTCTCATGCAGGAGGTGCAGGCGGGGGTGGCTCCTGAATCCAGAGGCTCAGTGCTCCAGAAATCCCGATTCTGCTTGTGCAGCTGTGTCACACAGAGCCACAACATTCCTTGGATCACAGAGCTGTGGGAGCACCCCCACTCCCACATCCTCTTCCAGGGCAGAGCGCGGCACCCGCAGCCAGTGAGGCCACAGGGGATGGCAGGGACACAATTCCTGGAGGGGACAGAGAAGCCCCAATGCCCTGCACTGACCAGGTGATCCCAAGGCCTCTCCCTGCTCTGCTCCGGAGATCTTGGAGAGTGGCAAAGCCTCTGCTGGTTTATGGGGTTTGTGCTTCCGAGACGATCCCAGAGCTCCAAAGGAAGGGGGAAATCCTGCGGAATTCCAGGCCTGGCTGAAACCTCATTCCCAACAGTAACTTCAAAGGGACGAAGGGTGTCTCCATGCCAGACATGAGTGGGAGCAGTGATGGAAGCACCCGCTGGAATTTCTCTTGGCATCGTTCACAGCAACTGCTAAAACAAGGGATTTTCTGATATTTAATAATATCTCAAAGGCCAAATGCTGATGATCCCCAGCTGGGAGCACTTTCTGGCCCACACCCTCCTGGCCACTGGAATTTTATCCCGTGCCAATCCCTTCTCCTTCCCGCTGGAATTCCTGACCAAACGCCCTCCTCCTCATTGCCTGCCCAACCAGAAGGAAAGGCTCAATTCCATGGAATTGCTTGGCTGCTGCTCCTGCTCTGACCTCCTTTGCCAACTCCCCTCTCCTCCGTGTGACCCCTCACCATGGACAGCCGGGCCTGGTTGCCTCACCCGAGGGCAGGACCCCAAAAACCCCAACCTGAAAAAGAGGGAGCGCTGCAGAATCCTCTCTGCCAATTACCTTCCCCAGAAAGTCCATGGGCAGCCGGGCACTGCTGTAAATAGAATTCCTAGAGGAACAAAATAGCTCTTCTCTGACCTTCCCCTCGTGGTCGCACTTTGTACATTAGTTGGAAAATTTGGTCATGTGCTGTATGTTTATAGAAAGTTGACTTTTTTTTTTATACTAAAAAACCCCACAGTGAGTGCCGTGCTAGTTTAAAAAAATGAAAAAAAAAAAAGAGAAAAATTTAAGAAAAACAAAAGAGAGAAAATGGGGGAGGGGGGATGAACTGTAGAAATTTGCCTATTGAGTGTTTTCAAAAGACATTCCAGAATCTTTGGGGTGGAATGGGTTTGATTTTGGAGCCTTTTTTTGTTGGTTTTTTTTTTTATTTCTTCCTTTTGTTCATGTATGAAAGTCAAAAAGTAATTTTGGGTTTTGTTTTGTTGGTTCAGTTTTGTTTCATGGACTGCCAACCTCAGCTCTGCTGACGAGAGACAAACTTGGGGGGTGGGGTGGGATGGGGATGGGGACACGGCGGAGGGAGGGCCTGGAGGTGGGACGGGACGGAGCGCAGAGAGCTGGAATGGACAGCTGCACAGCGGGAATAGAGGTCTGGACAGTGGGAAGGGACAGCTGGACAGCGGGAATGGAGAGCTGGACAGTGGGAAGGGAGAGCCGGACAGCAGCAACTTGTGGCTGTGGTCACCTGGGGCCACCACATGGGGGCCAAGCAGATCCTCAGCTGCTGCTGACTCTGGGGGACCAAAAATTGCCCAGCGCCGTGTCCAGAGCAACAGCGAGCAAGGGACACGGCCAGAGATGGACACATTCCAGAGATGGACACAGCAGAGATGGACACATCAGAAATGGACACATTCTAGACATGGACACACTCTAGACATGGACACACTCGAGAGATGGACACAGCCACAGACGGCCACACCAGAGATGGACATATCAGACGTGGCCACATCCAGGGACGCTCTCCCTGCTCCACAGCTCTCCCATGTCTGCGCGTGGGACCTGTCACCCCTGGGGGACAGCATTGACACCTAGGGTGTTCCTGTGGCCCCCCCAGCCCCTCCCGCCGCCGCAGAGCCCGGACCTTCTCCTCGCAGATCGGCTCCTTTGTGTATTTACCGCTTCTGCCCCGCCCTCCCTCGCCCCTCCGTGGCCCCGCGCGGGGGCTGCTCCATAGCACTGTAGGGCATTCCCTGTTCCCCGGCTCCTGCGGGATCGTCGCTTCTGTGTTTGCCTCATAGCCATTCGCTCCGGGGCGTGAGCGCGTCTGCGTGCGCCGGGTGTGTAAATACGGAACCGCACCATAATTTATTCAGCTGTATGGAGTAGAAGTAGTAGGAAGAGAAACTGGTTGCTTTAACTACCTGCTGCCTGTAGGTGTCTTTCTGTAACTCAGGCATAACCGTTATACATTAAAAAAAAAAAAGAAAAAAAAAAAAAAAGAAAAAAAAAGAAAAAAAGTTAAAAAGAAAAAGGATTCCAAGTGCCTTTGGGTTGTTTGCGTGAAGCGCGCCAACACGGGGGGAGAGCCTCGGGTGTATCCAGCACACACAAGCAAATTCCAGCTGTTTTCCCTTGAAAACCAAACAAAATCGCGGCTCTGGTTCATGACAAGGTGGAAAAGCCACGCCAATAAATAAAGCTTTTAATTTGGCCGTGGCTCCACGCGGGGCAGAGACAATTCCCCGGCCTGTTCGCAGCACAACCAGTCCTTTATCCATCGGTTCAGAGCAGCCCCCGGCCAGGCAGGACCGGCCCGGGCCGGGCGTCGCCACTCCCGGCTCCGCGGGCACCTGGCTCTCGTTAAACGCTGGAGCCCGGCACCGACGAGCGGAAAAATATCCCCAAACTGCGGGGGGACGCATGGCTGGGGGCTCTGCAGCGGGAATAAAGCTTTGGGAACAAAGCCCTGGATTCAGGAGCCGGGCCCGTGTGGAGAGGTTTCGGCTCCCTGGAACAGGAGTTGATCTCCAGCCTGGAGTTGATCTCCTCCCGCGCTGGACGGGGCCCGGCCGGCCCCGGAGGTGTTTGGGGCTGTCCGTCCCCGGAGGGGTCGGTCCGGGAGCTGCCCGGCTCCCCAGGTCAGGTGAGGTCACCCCTGGATGGGAGACACCGGCTGTGGGACGGGACCGCGCGGGTTTGGGGAGTAAAAAGGGCAGGAATCCCAGCCCGGGGCCTGGCACCGGCGCAGGGGAGCGCCGAGGGCTTTGGGACTGCGCACCCCGCTCACCCCAGCGGCACCCCCTTGTCAGCCTGCCCCTTATCAGCCGCTCCCTGGGATCCCTGCTCCCAATGCCGGGATAATCCGCATTTCTGAGGAAACTGGGAAATTGGGGGACCCCTGAGCCAAGGGCTGCCCACCCCAGATGGGGCTGGGGGCTGGGGGGAGCCTGGCCCGGGGCTGGGGAACCCCTGGGCTGGAGCTTTGGGGGGTTCCATGGGGTTCCCTGGGAAATGCGACAGGAACGAGCTGGAAACGGCGGTTCTTGCCCGCTGCCGAGGGGGCTGCGCTGCCCACACCCCGTAATTGCGGTAATTAAGGCCGGAGAGGCTCAGCCTCGTGCGGAGACCGTCACCAGCCTCAGCCCGGGAGCGGCAGCGCCAGCCCCGCTCCCTCCCCGTGCCCCTGCCGGTGTCCCCGCTCCAAAGAGCCGCTTCCCACCGCAGAGCCGCCCAAACCCGCCGGACTTTCCCGTCGGCGGTCGCTGCTGCTGCCGAGGGCGGCTCTGAGCGCTGACACTGCCGGGTAACTCCCGGGGTGTGGGGAAAGAAGGGACCTCGTCTGTCCGCGTCCCAGACGCGGTGACACCATAAACGAGGTGGCGCTGAAAACAAGGTGGCACTAAATCACGGTGACACAATGAATCCAGTGACACTTTACACACGCTGACATTATTCCCGGCCACATCCCCGGTTTTAAACCCTCGCCGCTGCCTGGTCCCGGCTCCCGGCCCCATTCCGGCCCTTCCCGGGGTCTCTGCCGCGGTCCCGGCGCTGCCATCCCCGCCGGGAGCGCTCCAGCACCGCCCTGCGCTGTCCCCGGAGCTCCCCGGCCGCGCCTCCGGCCCTCGGACATTCCCCAGCCCCGGCCAGGGCTGGTCCGGTGCCCTCTAAGGACACCAGGGGAGCCCCGGGGGAGCCCCTCCGGTCCCGCCGCCGCTGTCAGCGGGCGGTGACGGCTCTGAGCTGCCGCCGGCGGTACTCTGCTGATAAGGCGCTGATAAGGCGCTGATAAGGCGCTGATAAGGCAGCTCCGAGCGCGTGTGGCGCAGGCGGTCACACCCCGGCCCCGGCTCCCCGCCCCCCTGCGAGTGACCCACGGCCTTGGCCGGGGCTGGTCCTGTGCCCTGGGGGGCAAACTCTGCTCCTTTCCTGCCATTTATTTATCTATTATTAACTAATAATTATAATTATTAATTATAATTTATTTCTTATTTGTTGTTATCTGGGGGTCATAACTCTTCCCTCTGGCTCCCAGAGCTCTGCGCTCCCTGCAGCCTCCACCGGCCCTCCACGGGACATTCCCCCTGGAATTTCGCGTTTTGCTACTGGGAGAGCCCAGGCCAGATGGATTCCAAGACAGCACAGACCCAGGGCACAGGGAAATATCCAAATATAAACAATTCCTCCTCACTCCGCGGTTCTGTGGGGCAGAAGCCCTCGGAGGGGTAACTCCCACTTTCCTTTTCAACTTCTCAACAAAACCAAGTTGAATATTTCCATTATTTTCCTGGATGTTCTCACAATTAATGTTGGACTCGATGATCCTGATGGGTCCCTTTCAATCCAAAATATTCTATAATTCCATGGTTCTATAATTCTGCAATTCTATGATTCATAATCCTAAAATTCCATGATTCCAATATTTTATAATCCTGCAACTCCATGATTCTATAATCCTATAATTCTGTGGTTCTATAATCCTACAATTCCATGATTCTATTGTCAGAGGAAATTTGAGGAATGCATAAATCTCTTTTCCGTGCTGAGGATTTTCTACCTCATTCCTTTTCTTTATCCTTTTAAAGGTCGGCAAGGAAAGGGAGGAACAACCTGGCCGGAAGGGAAACAAAACATGTTTTCCTTTCTAAACTGAGACTTAAAACCTTTTTCTGAAGCTCAAACTCAAGAAAACGAAAATTTTCTCCCTTTTTATTCAAAATTAAACAATTAAATCGTTTTGAAAAAGTTCTTGCTGTAAACATGAAGTGTTTAAGCGGAAGGGGTATAAACCAGTTTCAATCTTTTCCTCTTCCTATGGCCTTTCCCAGCACAGGTTTAAGGGCCTGAACCCCGCCCATGTCCCGGCTGATCCATCCCGAAATCGCAAAGATGGGAAGGGAAGGGAGGCAGGAACGCCAGGCCCTGCCAGCTGCGGGAGATCCGGGAAGGTTTTGGGTGGGTTTAGGATCCTGATTTTTACGGATGCAGAAAATAATCCAAAAGGATTTCGGGAATTCCCGTGGGAATGTCCGGAGCAGCTCCTCCCACTCCAAGCTCAGCTCCTGCTCTCCAAGGCCGCGCTCCCAGCATCTGGGGAGCTGCTCCACGATTCCCGCTCGGCACCGAATCTTTGGGAAGTGCAGCCGCGCATCCCGAGCGCGGCAGGGCCTCGGGACTGCAGGAACCCCAACACCGGGAACAGCCTTTTCCCTCCTCCCCATGGAATTCATTCTCATGTTTTGTGTGGATCAGGGGCGGGGGAGTGCTCCGACCCTCTTGTGGGATCACAATCGCTCAGATCCTCCTGCTGCCGCTGCTTTTCCTGCTCCCTCCGCGTTCCCGGGATGCAGGGCCCACCTGGGGCTTCAGCCACGCGGGGGGAGGACGAGCAGAGACCCATTTCAGGTGTCCTTTAGCTATTTCATTGAGGGATTTTATTTAGATATTATTTTAAGTATTTTATTTAGGTATTATTTTAGGTATTATTTTGGGGGGAGTTAGGCATTTTCTTAGGTGTTTTATTTTATCTAGGTATTCCTTTAGGTATTTTATTTAGGTATTATTTTAGGAGGGGTTAAGGGTTTTTTTAGGTACGTATTTAGGTGTTATTTTAGGTATTTTATTTAGGTTTTATGTTAGGACCCCATATCCAGATCCCAAACCCTGATCCCGGGGATGTTTTAGGGCAGCCTCACGGCCATTCCCAGCTCCTGGCCCATATCCAGATCTCAATTCTTGATCCCGGGGGATGCAGCTCCCCCCGGGCCAGAGCTCTCCGCGCCTCCCGAGCGATTCCAGCTCCTGGAGCAGAGGCGTTGGTTTCACTGGGCTGTGGCCCTGCATAAAATCAGGGAGTTCCGAGCAGGGACAGGGGCAAGGCAGGGAATTAAATCCGTGAGGAAGGATTTCCGTTCCTTTCTCTTTTAGGGATTAACTTAATTAAGATCCCGTCCCGGGCAGGCCTCGTCCTCACCTGGTGCGAACCAGCTCGGAATTTTAACCGCGGCTCCCGGCGGGCAGAGCTCATCCCGCATTCCTGGAGCATTCCTGCCAGTCCTCCCCTCATCCCTGTGCCGTTCCCAGCACTTCTGACTCTTTTTGGGGAGTTTTCCCAGGAAAGGGGTGCTGGGGATGGGGCAGGAGGGGAGGGGGAGCAAGGCGAGGTGCGGTCATTCCCAAATTCACATTCCCAGGAAAAGGCAGCCTGGGGGAGCAGGATTTCGCCCCGGGGGCTCCGGGGGTGCAGCAGCCCCGGTTTGGGGTGCTCACCATTCCCTCCATCCCAATTCCCTCTCCCAAACCCCCGGGGGCCGGAACTCGCAGGGAGGGGGTGGGTCCCGGGGTCGGAGCACCCCCGGCTTTTCTGTCCTGGGGGGATCCTGGACACCACAATTCCCTCCTTGGGCTCTGCTTTCCCTCCAGCACCCCCTGGACACCCCCGAATCCCACAGGGAACAACTCGGGTTCCAGGGGAGGCACCGCTGCAGGGCGAGGCATCTCCAGGTGGAATTTATAGGGAATATTTCCCAAACCCAGGAGCTGGAAGCGAAGCGCCCTTCTCCCTGCAGCCCTCCCTGCTCCCCGCCATCCCAAATCTCCAAAACCCCAAACCGTGACTTCAGTCCCTCCCCAGCACCAGCGCGGGGCTCTCCCTGCTCCTGCCCCTCCCGCCATCCTTTGGGAACGACGTTTCCTTGCCAGAGCTGCCTCCCAACCCTCTCCCCTCATTCCCACCTTCCCTTCCCTTCTCTTTTCCCTCCTCTCATCCCCACCGCCCCCTCCCCCTTCAGCAATCCGAGAGCTGAAGGTGCCTGGCTGGCAAATAAATAAATAAATAAACAAACAAACAAACAAATAAATATCCAGGAATCCTGGCTGATTCCTGCACGTCCCTCACCCTGAATTCCACCCAGAATTGTCTTTTGTACAGAGCCAGGCTAATTATTATTAATGGCAGATATGGGTTTATTTCAACCAGGAGAAAAAAAAATAAAAAAAATCCGAGGGAGAAGAGGGAGGGAGGACGAGGATGGGAGGGAAGGGGGGGGGAAGGAAAAAAGGGAGAGAAGAAACCCACAAGAAACTGTTCACATTTCCCGAGACATGGACAAAGCTTTTATGAATATAACTGGATTTGTAACAAGCATTGCAGCTGCATATAAGGCATTCAGACATGGAGACAATTTTACTAGATAATAGACTATCACGCAGGATACAATTTAAATTAAAAAATGCAATTTTCACCTTGAAATGAACAAATGATTACAATTTCTATACAAATTAAGGCATTCAGGCTCTCTTTCAGTAGTGGCATCAGCCCATGAAATATGACATAATTACCATGAAATACATTTTCAAATATTTTGATTTTTGTCCGCTGCTTTTAAAAAACATAGCCCGGGCTCATGTGTGTGAGTGTGAGTGTGCGTGGGGGAGAGCAGCTCCCATTATCCCACCTTCTGGGGAAAAACACATTAAAAAGAAAAGAAAAACTACCCAAAGATTAAACCTCCCCCCGCTCCCCCTCCTCTCGACTCGCGAGATAAAATTGAAAAAAAAATCAGACAGAAAGAAAAGGGACGCAAGCGAAAGGCTCTAAAGCCTCCAGATTTATCTAAATTACTACGCTTATCTGCAAAAATCACATCTGCCAGTTATCTGCCGGCTCCGGCATCGCCCGCGCCCCTCCCCGCGCCGCCCTTGGATTCCTCCCTTTTATTTTTTAATTATTTTTCCATTATGTTCCCCTGGCCGAGCCGCAGCTACAAGGGAGATCACAGGGGCGCTGACCCCGCGCACGGGGAGGGAGAGGACCGGGAATAACGACGGGAGGTTGGCGGCAGGAGCTGGAATTTGGAGCGCAGGGCAGGGCAGGGGGGCCTTTCCCACCCTCCCACCCCACTAACCCAAAACTCCCCTGGGAGCAGCGGGAGGAGAGCCGGACACCCGGCCTGGGGATGATGGACAGAGGGAATATTTTTGGTAAAATACCAGAATGATAGGGGGACGTTTTGGGAGTAAAATAAATTTTTTTTGCCAACCCTGGGTGAGTTTTTCCCAACCTGTCCTGGTTGATGGAGGTTGCACATCCCAGGATGGCTCCGTCCCTTTGTCCTCCTGCCTGTCCCTCCCTCTGATTTACGGAATCCTTAAAATAAACCTGGACTGGGAGAACGGAGGTCCCTGAAGCTGTGCCAGACTTGTCCTTTTTTAATTCCTCTACAAAATGGGTCAAAAACCATCAGTGCAGGGGTTTGGATGGGATTTTGGGAAGGAATTCCTGGCTGGGCCGGAATTCCCAGGAAGCTGTGGCTGCCCCTGGATCCCCAGCAGTGTCCAGGGCCAGGCTGGACACGGGGGTCGTCTCGGTGAAGGTGGCCCTGCCAACAGGAGGCACTGGGGGGGCTTTGAGGTCCTTCCAAGCCCACCCATTCCAGGCTTTTCTGCATTTTCCCTGTGGCTGTCGGGATTCCAAGCTGGGAAGTTCCCTCTTCCATTTAGGCCTCCATTTCAATCCATTTTCCTGGAAAGGTGGAGGGGGGTGGGACAGTCCCAGATTCTGGGGTCCTGGAGGGCACCTCCAGCTCGCCCAGGTCCAACATTTCCAGGCTTTTGTGCCTCTTAGTGCTGGATTTTGGGAATCCTTGGGCGGAGTTTGTTCCTTTCTGCCCCCCCGAGTCCCGTCCTCCTCCAGGAATCCAAGCTCTGGGAAAGGCAGGTTTCCCCTGAGATCTCAATCCCTGTTTTTCATGGAATAAAATCCCTTTTCTTGGTGATTTCCATCCCTCCCTCTCACCAAACCTGTCCCTGCCTGCAGCGTCCCCACGGGAACTGGGAGCCTTGCTGGGATTGCTTCAGCCGTGGTTCCCTCAGGGTTTACTGAGCTCCATTCCCATTTCTGAGCTTTTACTCCCAAAATTCAGAGCTTTTACTCCACGTTCCCACTCTGGGATCCACGTCCAGCACAGTAGCACATCAGGAAGGGATGGGGGAGGATCAATTTCATCTCGATTTGGAAATTCAGAGGAGTTTTGTGGCAAAAAAAAAATCGGGTTTTTTGGTGGAGATGAGCAGCCCCGGTGGCTGCTGGGCTGGCACAGCTCCTGAAGGGGATTTTTAGCCAAAACTGGAATTCTTGTGAGCTGTCCGCGAGGAAATGTTGGTGTTCAGTGCTTGGATGCTCTTGGAGAAGGAGCTGGGAATGATTTCAGGTGGATTCTTGCAGCCCCGGGATGGGAGCAAGGGAGCAACGCTGGAATCAGCCCCTGCTATAAATAATTTTATTTTTATTAGCATATTTCTTTAACTTTCCCCACCTTCATCTCTAGAATCTCGCAGCTCTTGATATCTAATAACAGATATTGATTTTAGGCTGGAGAGCTACATCAGGGCAGAAAATGCTGAGCAGCATTTTATAGTGATCGATAATTTCAGCTGCGAAATTATTCATAATTTGGGAAGAAAAAGCTTTTTAGTGGGAGCTGGAGCTGCTTGTTCTGCACTCAGTAAAACAATAAAAATAAAGTTGTGGGGTTTTTTCTTGAAAAGGAGGGGAGGCGAGGCGANACTTCAAATAAAGGTATTCCACTATTTTGCTTTTTCGGCAAAATGTAAAAACACATAATAGAACTAGAGAAGGATGTTTTCAGTTTGCTTGGGCTATCTAGATTACAGTGACTCTTTCATCCTTCACTGTCCTGTCACACTGTTGTTCTCAGAATTTAATGTAGAACTGCAAGATGTTCACCATGTGTTTTACAGGTATCCCATACTTTGATTAATACCACACTGATCTGTAAGAGATATTAATCTAAAACTTAATGATTTGCCCGGATCCATAAACCTGATGAAATTTTTCCCATTCTCAAGAAGTTACTCCTTGCTCCCTGAAAGTGCAGAGGGGAAAGTGGTATTTTATTTATTTTTTTTATTTTCATTTTGAAAGAAGACTCTTGTTCCTAGCAAGCTGTCACTTGACAAAATTTCTCCTTACCATCTCCATGTTTGATGGAATCTTTCTAGCTATTAAAATAGAATAATTCTGCCACTGATCACTGATTGCAAATTACTGGGAAAATAAGTAGGGAGGACTTAGAGGAGAGGAGAGGAGAGGAGAGGAGAAGCCCGGCCGGGGAAGGACAGAGAAGGGCGGAGGGATGGGGATGGGGGTGGGTGAACCCTTCCTTATCCATGATGGGAATTGGGGAATGAGTTCCAGGAGAGGCTCCGGCGCACCGAGAGCATTCCCGGGACAGCTCTGGCCCCAGGACAGCCCTCCCTGGGGCCGTCGGCGGGGCCGGGGCTCAGCTTTGGGGTTTTTACTGAGTTTCGGGGCTTTTATTTTCCCGGAGTTCGTTCCTTTCACCCAAACTGCAGACAAAGGGTCCGTGGAGTCCCGGCCTCATCGAGAACATTTCCCATTCCCACTGGATTTTAACCCAAATAAACCCAGATGTGTCTCCACTGAGCTGCTCCCGAGTCCCCTTGGGAAAAGCGGCTCCGTGTCCGCTCCGGTTGTTGGGACAGACCGACAGAGCCGTCGGTCCCCGCAAGCCCCGGAGGTGCCCCGGCCGGGCTGGCCCTGCCCGAGCCGGGCACAGAAGGGGACAGCGCGGCCAAACAGCGCCGGAGCTCGGAGCCGCCCCGGCCCCGGTTCTGCTCGGGACCCCCTGAAAACTCCCCGAGGGCATTCCCGCTCCTGGGAGGGTCCAGCCCCGCCCTGCTGAGCCCGCGGGCTCTGGGAACACCAGGAATGCTGCGTTTCAGCCCATTTCCCAGGTGGACAATGGCTGGGAAGAGCCTGGGGCTGCCCGGAGCCGGGTCCTTCCCAAACGTCCGGTTCCAGGGGTGGCTGCGGCTCCCTGGAGGCTCCGCTGCCCCCGGGAATCTCCCAGCCCCTTCCCAGCATCGCCTTTCCAGCTGGGAATGCCCCCGGGCCACCTCGGGGCGGGAACGGATCTGCGGGGATGCTCCGGAGCTCCCGAGCAGTGGCCAGAGGCGGCTCGGGAGGGTCCCTGTGACCGATCCCGGCCTTGGCCGCGGCTCCGGGGAACTCCAGTCTGGATTTCATCCCCAGTCGCACTCAACAGGTGCCGGGGTTTGTCCGGGGAATCCTCCTTCCCGCTGCACCCTGGAGGGGCGGGTAGAGAGCCAAAAGCGCGAGAGGTTGAGGTGTTGTCATTATTATCGACATTATATTTTTATTATTTTAGTTTTTATTATTGCTTCCCACCAGTTCCCCGTAACTAGGAAACCCGAAGGCTGCGGAGGGGAGCGCGGCGGTGCCGGCAGCAGCCGCTTCCCTGCAGATCCGCGCTGCTGGAATTCCAGTCCGGAAGCCCGGGAAGGGCCCTGCCGTCCCCTCCCGCTCCCAGGAGGGGTTTTCCCCCTGGAGCGGGACCGGCCCCGTCGCAGCTCACCCGAACTCTCACCCACTGCCCTCCGAGCCGGTTTAGGCCAGGCCGGGGCGCGGCCGGGTCAGAACAAAGGGAGCTCCATCCCCGGGGGTCGGCGGGGAGCGGGGCGAGCTCCAAGGCCAGGGACGCTCCCCGGGGCGGGATTTCGGGGTTTCGGTCTTGCCGAGCTCCCGGTACCTTTAAGGCCGGCCCCAGCTGGATTCGCACCCGGCTGCAGAGGATGTGGAATTAAGTTACGAGAGGCTCCCGCAGCTGAGGCAGATGCGGCTCCGAGCCGGCTCTTTATGTATTCATGAGCTGTGGGGAAGGGAAATAAAAGGATTCATTACCACGCAAAGTGTTACTAATGACATGTACCTGGTGCCGAGCACCTCTGGAAATCTAATGCGGCACCGGCGGGAGAAAATGCATTCCCTTCTCCGGGGCCGGGACTGAATGGAAAATTTCCCCTCCTTGGCCCTGCCTCATTCCGCATTCACTAAAAGCAACATTTACAATTCTTCTGCCATTATGTCCTACCAGGGCCTCTGCGCCTCTTGGCACGACCTTGAGATGAGCTGAAAATTGGAAATTCGCTGCCACAGCCGGACTGGGGAGGGGTGGGAAGGGAGCGGCTCTGGCTCCTGCTTTCTATGGGCTGAGGAGGGAGAGAGGAAAGGAGAGAGAAAGAGAGGGAGAGAAAGAGATGAAGGGAGAAAGAGGAAGAGAGAGAGAAATCAAGAAAGCAAGCGAAAGAGAGGAGAGGAGAGAGAGAAATCAAGAAAGCAAGCGAAAGAGAGGAGAGGAGAGAGAGAAATCAAGAAAGCAAGCGAAAGAGAGGAG
>VZTJ01001262.1:188349-198767 GCA_013397795.1 Orthonyx spaldingii
GGGGAGGAGGGTGGGGAGCGTGAGGAGGGGGAGGAGGACGAAGAGGGTGAGGAGGGTGAGGAGGGTGAGGCTGTGCCGTTTGGGGCATCGCTGTTTGCAGGAGGGTGCTGCCCCCGAGGGCAAAGGGCTGAAGCTCCCCGTGCCCACCCTGGCCCAGGATCGATCCCTTTGCACGGCCCTGCCCGGAACGGATCCGCTCCGCCCCTCCCAGGTCCCCTCCGTGGGACGGGGCCACCCCGAGGGGTTTCCGTGCCCCTCCAGGGCCGGCCCCTGCCCGTCTCCGGGGGCTGATTTGGCTGCGGGCGGGGCTGGGGGCGGCGGGGCCGCAGCCGGGCGGGGCAGAGGCTGCGGAGGAGCCGCCGGCAGACGCAGAAGTTCCCTCCCAATCCTGAAACCACCCCGGGCCAGCGCTGCCGCCGCTGTCAGGAGCCTCCTGCTCCGCCTGCCGAGCCAGGGCCGGGCCGGCATCAGCGGGGAGTAATTTGTGGCCGGGGGGCTCCCCGCAGGGCCCTTCCCCTTCACCTGTTCCCCTGCTCAGGCCGCCTGGCTCCGCAGCAATCCGGCTCCCAGACAGGCCCTCCCCGGGGGCAGCGGCAGCCGCTGGCTCAGCTCCGCTCCCCACCCGCTGCCGGGGCCGCTCCGCTCCCACCGCAGCATCCCCGGGCTGGGGAGGGCTCCAGGCGCCCTCCGTGCGGGAAGGAGAGCGCTCTCTCCACCCCGAGGTTTTCAGCGCCCGGCGAGCGGCGTTTGTGTGAAGGAGTCGGGGGCGCTTGAGGGGCTTTCTGCCTCCCAGCCCCTTCATTTTCCAGGGTGTTTTCCCTGTCCCGAGGTGGGGCCGCGTCTCCTTCCCGCTTTGCTGTGTCAGCCCCAGGACTGTGAATCCCCTCTTTATTTATTTTAGCTGGAAGCTGACATCCTGCTGCATTCTCATGACTCCAGGACCTGGGGCTTTAACAAAAATGTTAAATATTAGAAGCCTCTCCATAATTTTGCGGCGTTTTTGGAGGGGATGGGGAGTGCAGGCACTTGCTCTTAACCCCCCGGTTTGTTTGTGGAGCAGCGACGACGCCCTCAAACCCTCTCCCCTTCCTCGCCGTCGGTGTTTCTTTCCTCGCTTCCTCCCTGTGGGAAAATCCGGCTCCAGAGCTGAACTCTGCGGCTCTTCCCTTACTTCCCCCCGGCTTAAACCCGGCCCAGCCCCACGGCACCTCCTGGTGCCCACCGGCTCCCAGTCCGAGCCCCTCCGGCTGGATCCCAGCCCCGCAGCCCGGTGGAAGCCGCTGCTTTTCCCGGTTTTCCTGCGGACAGAGGGACAAAGATCCCCATCTGCCGCTGACTCCTCGTACTGCAGACCCTCCTGCGCCGAGCCCCGGGAATTCCCTGCTCTCCCAAAGCCACCCAGCACCCCAGGGACCGGGCAGGAGAAGCCTCGGGCAGAAAAGGCCAAAGCGAGAAATAAAATGAGGCAGAAACAGAGGAAAACCAGGCCGGGGGGGCTCGGTTTCCATGGAAAACCCCGTGATGAGTCTCAGGCTTCCTGGCTCTCCCCGTGCCGCGTTTTCACCTCATCATCCTTTTATTCAGGGAACGGAAAAATAGAAAGGCACGGGCTGTTCCCAGAAATCGGTGCCTGTGGGGCAGCGGGGGTGCCCGGCTCTGGCAGCCCCAGGACCGGGAGGGAAGGGGGGTTTCTGGGGGGCTCTGAGCCGGTGCGCCCCCGGCTGTGACCTGCTCCCAGATGTGGGAGCTGCATCCCGAGGGATATTCCCGTTATCCCGAGGGATATTCCCGTTATCCCTTCCCTGGCTCCCACACCGCCCTCCGCCACCCGTGTCCGGAGTTTTTCCAGCCTCTGCTCGGGAAACGAGGGGAAACTGCCAATGCACAGAGCCGGGAATTCTCCCCCAGCACCCCCACGGCACCAGCATAGGGCAAAACCAGCGCCGTGGGTTGTGGGAAACACCGGGAAGCCACCCCTAGGACACCGGATTTAGGATTTTTGGGAGGAAATCGGGCAGACTGTGAAAAGAGAGACCCCTAAACGCCTCCCCCGAAGCAGTTTGTGGGAAAAGGGGGGATTTTACCAGGCTGCAGCCGCAAGTTGTGGAGGGAAGCACCAAGAGGAGCCCGAAATGCTGGGATGGGGAGGTGGAAGCCAAGGTGGGCGAGGGGCTGGAATAGGGAGGGGCTGCGGGATCTGCCTGCAGGGGGTGCGGGGCTGGGATCCCGCGGGGTCGGGGCAGGACCCGCCCTGCGTGGGGATCTGGGGTCATTCCGGCTCCCGGAGGGGTCAGAGGCCGCAGCCGCGAATCCCGGCCGGGGTGGGGTTGTTGGGATCCTGGGCAGGGCCGGGGCTCGGCCTGGGCGATCCCGCGTCTCCCCCCCAGCCCAGGACATTCCGCGGCTCCGAGAGAATCCCCAGCAGCGCCGGGAGGGGATGGCGATGCAGCCCCTCCAGGGCCGTGCGACCGCAGTGTCACCCTGTCCCCGCCCCGGGGGCTTTGAGGGAGCCCAGCTTGTCCCAGGGCACGGGGAGGCTCCGCGAAAAAGAGAATTTGGTGCCAGGTTCCCACCGGCTGCTCCTGCTGCCCAGGGCGGGGATTTAGAGCTCATTTATTGACCCCTCAGGGGTCTCCTCTGACCCCCCAAAGCCAAAAGCCATTGAGACCTCCCCCTCTGTGGTTCGTTTTTTGTGTCCTGTGCTCAAGGTGACACCTTCATCCTTGGGTGTTCCAGCCCCACGGCCTGTCCTGAGTTGCAGCCATTCCCAAGAAGGGAATTGCAGGCGTTCCCCTTAAAGTTAAACCTTTCCTTTAAAATAAAAAAAAAATTAAAACAAACAAACAAACAAACAACAACAACAACAAAAACCAAAACCACCAACAACAACAACAACAAAAAAACACCCAGAAAACCAACCAAATTGGTGAACACTGTTTGAACAGCATTAGGGCAGAAATTGTGGTGGTTGTTGTTTGTTTTGGGCAATCTGGGCAATCTGAACTTCAAATGTAAAAATAAAAATTAAATTTAAATAGAGGCTTTTGGAGGGTTTTTTTTGGTTGGTTGGTTTTTGTTTGTTTTATTGGTGGTTTTTTAAATTTGGTTTAGTTTGGTTTTGGGGGGGGGTGGGGTTTGGGTTTTAGTTTTTAAATCGCCCAGGAAGCAGAAGTTTCCCTGCTCGGAGCCGGAACAGCCAGGGCTGTTCCTGTGCTGCTCTCCCGGCCGATCCCACAGGAATTCCCAGCCCCGCCTGCCCCGCCTGCCCCCTTCCTTCTCTCCGGGGCCGTCGCTCCCTCTGCCGCGCATCCCCCACTCCCCGCGGGGTTCCCGTTATCCCCCTGGGACTTGGGATCCATCCCCGGGCGCGGGGCTCCCGAGCCGGGGCTTGCTCGGCCAACCATCCCCTAAGAGGAAGCAGACGGAGCCGGGGGCAATCCAGGGAAAATTTGCCGCTTCCCGGCCGGATACTGGCTCAGCCTCCCCGGCTCCGGGATGGGCCAGGGAATGCCGAGCGCCAGGAATGGGATCGGAGCGCTACCAGAGCGCTCCAAACCTGTTGCCGCTCATTTTTTGGGCTCATGCAGCCCCCCCGAGCCCTCCCCAGGCCCCTTTTCCCCATTCCAGGAGCACCCGAGCAGGGATGCTGGAGCAGGGAGCTCCCGTCTCTCCCCACACCTTCCCAGGCGTTTATCAGCTTCAAAAAACCAACGTTTAAATAGCATTAGGGGCCTGATTTGGAGTCACAAAAGCCATGAAATTCAGAGTTAAGGCTCAAAAATCCACTTGACACTCCGGCCTTAAGGCGTGAAAGGCTCGAGCGGAGGCTGGGGCTGGGACAGGAGCTCAGACAGGAGGCCGAGCCCTTAATGAGATTGAAATGAGCTGTGGCCGGGCTGGCAAGGGTCGGCACGGCGTTTGGAGGAGCTGTGGAGGGGCTTGTCCCAAACTGGGTGGCAGGAGGTGACCGGGCTGGAGGGGACAGCGCTAGGTCACCCCTGGGGATGGTTTGGGGCCCATCCCGGCAGGCAGGGTGTGGCTCTCTCCTCCCTGCGGGATCTGGGGCTCTCTCTCTCCTCCCTGCAGGGTTTGAGGCTCCCACATGCCCTCCCAGTGCGCAGCACCGGGATGCTTTGGAGTGACAATGAGGACCATGGGGGATGTCTTTAGACAGGCAGAAGGCAGGGTTGGATGGGATATTGGGAAGGAATTGTTCCCTGTGAGGGTGGGGAGGCCCTGGCTCAGGGTGCCCAGAGAAGCTGTGGCTGCCCCTGGATCCCTGGCAGTGCCCAAGGCCAGGTTGGACACTGGGGCTTGGAGCAACCTGGGACAGTGGAAGGTGTCCCTGCCCACGGCAGGAGTGGCACTGGGTCAGCTTTAAGGTCCCTTCCCACCCAAACCACCCTGGGATTCTGAAGGAGGCCCCTCATTGTTCCTGCCTCTCTCTCCCCAAGCAAAGGGAACATCTTTATTTTAGCAGAAACGTAAAAGCAGGGTTGGTTTTATTTAAAGGTCCCCAATGCCAACTCATTCTCACTCTTTATCTGACAGCAATCCAGAGAAATAATTCATAAAAGCAACACAAAGAGGCTTGAAAATTACTTTATTGCACCTTTTTCTAGTTGAGCCAGGATCCACAGGAATTCCAGCTACTCCTTCCTGCCACACACATGGTCAGTGTCACCACTGACCCAACACTCTGTGCTCATCACAACAGCCCTGCCACGGACCTAGCACCTGCAAATCCTGTTAATCGAGCAATTATTAATCCTAGGGGTTAGAAACAAAGAGATTTGTAAATTAGAACTGAGCCTGGCGGAGTAAGGGCCTCGTGTCTCAGATCCCTTTTCCTGTTTGCACTGCAGGTCCCAGCACTGAGCCCTGGCTGAGGGAGACCACAGGGGTCAGGCGTGATTGAAATCCCGATTTAATCCTGATTTAAGTCCGGATTTAATCTTGATTTAAGGCCTGGTTTAATCCTGATTTAAGTCCTGAACTCGGCAGCTGGCAGAGCCCTGGGGACGGGGCCAGGCACGACAGCAGCTTCGCAGGACGGGAAGGCTCCTGGAGCTCCTGCTCCTGGCAGGGGTGGTTGGGGATGGTTCACCCACCCAGGAGGATCGCCCCTGCTCCTGAAACACCTCAGCCCCTCCCCCTTCCCTTCCAGAGTACCCACAGGGGTCAGGGCAGGGCAAGCAGCCAAGAACTGCTGGGAACAGCAGAGGCAGCCTGGGCTGGTCCCCAGGAAGGGAACCAGGAGACCAAGGGGGTGCTGCTGCTCCTCTGCCCCACGCTGAGCCCACAGGGAGGTCTCGTGCGGGCAACTCCAGCCAAGGGCTCTGAGGGATGGAATGAGGCTGGAATAAGGCACTTGAGCTCATTCCAAGCAGCACCACAGCTGCCCTCTCCTGGCACCAGGACCTTCCCACAGACTGTGGTGCTGATGCTTTGCTCTGGCTCAGGGAGGGGTAGCAATCTCAGACTCCTGGGTGGGTGTGGGAGCAGCCTGGCTCCCCTGGGGCAGGCAGATCCTCCCTCATATCCTGGAGCAGAGCCCGGGGCAGATCCTCACATCCCGGGATTGGGGCTGCTGGGGACACAGGGCGGGAAGGACACTGCCCTGTACAGGTGACAGGGACACAGGCAGGGAGGGACACTGCCCTGTACAGGTGACAGGGACACAGGCAGGGAGGGACACTGCTCTGTACAGGTGACAGGGACAGGGCTCCCACTGCCCATCTCCTGCTCAGCCCGTGCACAGGGAGCCACTCCGGGCTGCTGACAATGGGAAGACCGGGAGGAAAAGGGAGTCGGGTCCAGCTGTGCCTCTGCAGCCACTCCTTAATTAATGACTGACCTAATGAAGCGTGCTCACACAGAGTCACTGAGGTTGGAAAGCACCTTTAGGACCATCAGATCCAACCCCTGCCACATTCACCATCATGTCCCCTAGCGCCACATGACTGAGAAAACCATGAGGGGACCTCCAAGTGCACAATTTAATAACACATTATTTTTTTTCCATTTTTTTAAAATAAATCCTAAGCAGGGCGGGTTAGGGGTCAGTGGTTGAAGTGCTGTGGGGGTGGCAGCCGGGGCGGGCTGTCCCAGCTGTCACTGCATGTAGGCATAGCGCCAGTCCCGCAGGGGCACGTGAGTCTCCTTGATGGCCTGAGGGGACGTCCAGCGCAGGATGTAGTGGGGACCCCCGGGTTTGTCATTGGTGCCTGCAGGGGAGGGCAGAAAGGGCTGGTGACACCATCCAGGAGACACAGGGGGACGGGAGGGACATGGAGGATGGGGACACAGAGGGACCTGAGCACAGGACGGATGCAGAGGGATGGGAGGGATGTGGGGGACAGGAAGGACATGGAGGGACACAGAGGATGGGAGGGATACAGAGGGATGGGAGGGACACAGAGAATGGGAACATGGAGGGAGATGGAAGGACAGGAGGGATATGGAGCGACATGGAGGATGGGAAGGACACGGAGGGATGGGAGGGACACGGGACAGGAGGGACACAGGGGACAGGAGGGACATGAAGAGATGGGGGGATGCAGAGGGACGGGAAGGATGGAAGGACAAGGAGGACAGGAGGGACAAGGAGCTGAGCTGGCAAGGGCCCAGCCAGGAGCTCTGGTGTCACCTGAGATGCGGGAGCCCCCAAAGGGCTGCTGGGCCACCACAGCCCCCGTGGATTTGTCGTTGATGTAGAAGTTGCCGGCAGCGTTGCGCAGCAGCCTCTGGGACTCCTCGATGACCTTCCTGGGCAAGGACAGGCACAGCCTGAGCACAGCCCAGCATTTGTGTGGAGTTCTCAGAGCCACTGAAACTGGGCAAAAAGGAGTCTGTGTCTCCTCAGAAGGAGTTTGAGTCTCCTCAGGAGGAGTCTGAGTCTCCTCAGGAGGAGTCTGAGTCTCCTCAGGAGGAGTCTGAGTCTCCTCAGGAGGAGTCTGAGTCTCCTCAGGAGGAGTCTGAGTCTCCTCAGGAGGAGTCTGAGTCTCCTCAGGAGGAGTCTGAGTCTCCTCAGGAGGAGTCTGAGTCTCCTCAGGAGGAGTCTGAGTCTCCTCAGGAGGAGTCTGAGTCTCCTCAGGAGGAGTCTGAGTCTCCTCAGGAGGAGTCTGAGTCTCCTCAGGAGGAGTCTGAGTCTCCTCAGGAGGAGTCTGAGTCTCCTCAGGAGGAGTCTGAGTCTCCTCAGGAGGAGTCTGAGTCTCCTCAGGAGGAGTCTGAGTCTCCTCAGGAGGAGTCTGAGTCTCCTCAGGAGGAGTCTGAGTCTCCTCAGGAGGAGTCTGAGTCTCCTCAGGAGGAGTCTGAGTCTCCTCAGGAGGAGTCTGAGTCTCCTCAGGAGGAGTCTGAGTCTCCTCAGGAGGAGTCTGAGTCTCCTCAGGAGGAGTCTGAGTCTCCTCAGGAGGAGTCTGAGTCTCCTCAGGAGGAGTCTGAGTCTCCTCAGGAGGAGTCTGAGTCTCCTCAGGAGGAGTCTGAGTCTCCTCAGGAGGAGTCTGAGTCTCCTCAGGAGGAGTCTGAGTCTCCTCAGGAGGAGTCTGAGTCTCCTCATGCACAACCCCAGGGCTCAGGGGTTTCGAACACACACAGCTCCTGCATTATCCCTGCTTTGGCGTTTTTCAGTTTCTTTCTCTGTTCAGGTTTTGTGGTTATAAAGTGAAGGTGGTTATCTCATTGCCCAGAGAAGCTGTGGCTGCCCCTGGATCCCTGGCAGCGTCCCAGGCCAGGCTGGACAGGGCTTGGAGCAACCTGGGACAGTGGGAGGTGTCCCTGCCCATGGCAGGGGTGGCACTGGATGGGATTTAAGGTCCCTCCAACCCAAATCATCCTGGGATTCTGTGACAACTTTTGGATGATTCTCTCTGAGGTTACTCTGCTCTTTGCCCTCCTTCTGCTCAGTGGGTTCATCCCTCACATGCTCCAAACAGTCCTTTGGGATAATTCCTTCCTGAAAAAAAAGCTTTTTTGGGCTAAGAAGCCACTTTCAGACCGTCCCTTTCCCTCCATGCAGGAGGAGCACTAACAGCAGCACAGGCTTTGTGGGAAACGCTCTCTTTCCTCCTCTGGAGAGAAGGAAGATCCACAGCTCACTCCAGACGCTGCTTTTCGGGGGAATTTGGGGGATTTTGGGACTCACTTCTCCTGGGCGAAGAGCGCCCCCGTGAGGCCGTAGGGGGTGGTGGTGTCGATGAGCTCCAGCACCTCCCGGTAGCGATTGTCGGGATACACGAACACCGTCAGGATCGGCCCGAAAATCTCCTGGGGGCACAGAAAACAACACAAACCATGAGAATCGGCCCCAAAAAACCATCACAAACCGTCAGGATCGGCCCCAAAACCTCCTAGGAGCCCAAAGAATATCACAAACCATCAGGATCGGCCCCAAAAAACCACACACCCTGTCAGGATCGGCCCCAAAAAAAACATACACCCCATCAGGATTGGTGCAAAAATCTCCTGGGAGCCCAAAGAACAACACAAACCATCAGGACTGGCCCCAAAAAACCATACACCTCATCAGGGTCGGCCCAAAAAACAACACATCCCATCAGGGTCAGCCCCAAAATCTCCTGGGAGCCCAAAAAACATCACAAACCATGAGGATCGGACCAAAAGGTAACAAAATCCATGAGGATCAGCCCATAATGTGAGCCCCAAAAGCAACACACATCATGAGGATGGGCCCCAAAAATAACAAACCCCATGTTTATCAGCCCAAGAATCTCCTGGGAGCCCAAAGAACAACACAAACTGTGAGGATTGGCCCAAAAAACAACACTCCTGGTGACGATCAACCCAAAAACCTCCTGTGTAGCCCAAATAACAACACAGGCCATGAGGATCAGCCCCAAAATCTCCTGTGAGCCCAAAGAACAATACACCCCATCAGGATGGGCCCAAAAAACAGCAGACCCTGTGAGGATTGGCCCAAAAATCTCCTGCGCAGCCCCAAAAAAACCACACACAGTGAGGATTGGCCCCAAAATCCTCCGTGAGCCAAAAACCAACACACACAGTGAGGATCGGGCCAAAAACCAACACACACCATGAGGATCGGCCCGAAAATTTTCTGTGCAGCCCAAAACCCTCCTGCACAGCCCAAAAAACAACACACACGCTGAGGATCAACCCCAAAATCTCCTGCGCAGCCCAGAAAACAACACACTGTCAGGATTGGCCCAAAAATCTCCTGTGAGTGGAAAAAACCATGAGGATCAGGCCAAAAATCTGTACAGCCCGAACAACTACACACCCCATGAGGATCAATCCCAAAATCTCCCAGATTGGCCCAAAAATCTCCTGTGAGTGGAAAAAACCATGAGGATCAGGCCAAAAATCTGTACAGCCCGAACAACTACACACCCCATGAGGATCAATCCCAAAATCTCCCAGATTGGCCCAAAAATCTCTTGTGCAGCCCAAAATACAACACACACTGCGTGAATCAGGCCAAAAACCAACTCACACCATGAGGATTGGCCCCAAAATGTCCTGTGAGCCCAAAAACCAACAGACACCATGAGGATCAGCCTGAAAATTTTCTGTGCAGCCCAAAAACCTCCTGTACAGCCCAAAAAGAACACACACACAGTTAGGATCGACCCAAAAATCTCAGTGAGCCCAAGGAACAATGAGGATCAGGCCAAAAATCTCCTGTGCAACCCAAATAACAACACACATTGTGAGGACCAGCTCAAAAAACAACACACACGTGAGGATTGCCTCCAAAAATCTCCTGTGAGTCCCAAAACCAACACACAACATGAGGATCAACCCCAAAATCTCCCAGATCGGCCCAAAAATCTCCCGTGCAGCCCAAATAACAACATACAATGTGAGGATCAACCCCAAAATCTCCCAGATCGGCCCAAAAATCTCCCGTGCAGCCCAAATAACAACATACAATGTGAGGATCAACCCCAAAATCTCCCAGATCGGCCCAAAAATCTCCCGTGCAGCCCAAATAACAACATACAATGTGAGGATCAACCCCAAAATCTCCCAGATCAGCCCAAAAATCTCCTGTGCAGCCCAAGCCCTGGGAGCAGCCCCAGAAGGGAACAGCCCCAATCAGCTCCATCACCAGGAACAGCCCCAGCCCTGCAGGACCCACCCCAGAGCAGCTCCCCTGCGCCCTGCAGGGGTTTGGGGCCAGGCTCCTCCCCGGCAGCCGCTCCCACCTCTCTCATGATGGGGTCCTGGGGGTCCCTGCTCTCCACAATGCAGGGCTGCACGAAGTACCCCACGCTGTCGTCGCAGCCGCCGCCCGCCAGGATGCTCAGGTTGGGTGAGCTCCGGGCGTGCTCCAGCCACCTCTTGATCCGGGCAAAGGACTGGGGAAAAGGGGATGGCAAAAAAAACCAGTGGGTCTGGGGTGTGAAAGGGGGTTTGGGGGTGTGAGAGGGGGTCTG
>VZTJ01001262.1:205964-219520 GCA_013397795.1 Orthonyx spaldingii
CCACCACCCACAGCGCGGGGGGGGGGCGGGGAGCAGACGCAATCATTGATTAATTAACAAATTAATGAAACCCCGCGGGCGGCGTTCCGAAGGGGCGGCCCCGCACCCGCCGCTCGCTGTATGTGAGGGTGCGGGCCGCGCCCCCCCCACCCGCGGGGTGCGAGTGAGAGCTCCCCTCCGCCGGGTCCCCCCCACGCCGCGATGGTTGCGCCCGCA
Source organism: Orthonyx spaldingii (assembly GCA_013397795.1). Lineage (NCBI taxonomy): Eukaryota > Metazoa > Chordata > Aves > Passeriformes > Orthonychidae > Orthonyx > Orthonyx spaldingii. Next base: position 206,181 of record VZTJ01001262.1, read on the forward strand.
GCGGGGGGCGGTGGCGCGCGCGGCACGTGGGAAGGGGCGGGGCGCGGGAAAGAGCCAAAAATCATTTTAAAAAGGGAAATTCGGGAAAAACAGCGATAGAACCACCGCGAAGCCAGCGAGCGGCTGGGGCTGGGCGCGGAGCTCGGAGGGTCCCGGCCGCGGGAGAAGAGCTGAGCGGGGAGAAAGAGAAAAGCAACTGAGAGCCCCTTTGGGAACTGAGAAGTACCAAAAAAGAGGGGATTTTAACCTAAAACGGCGGCCTGGCTGGGGACAGGGCCAGAAGAGGGCTGAGGTGTGCAGGGGGTATTTTTATTTCCAAGGAGACTCATGTTTCAAGAGCAGCAGCTGAAAGACCCTAATTTTGATGGGGGTTTGGGCTATTCTAGGACCTGGGTTGGGCGGATTTTAGGAAATGAGGATGGTCCCTCCCTTCTCAGACCCAAATCCTTTTACTTTAGAGGAGTTTTCCACCCCAAGAATTAACACACAGAGCCGTTCAACCAGGAATTTGGTATTTATTTTATAGTTTTTTGTGTTTTTCCTCGTCACCAGAGAATGACTGGAACCCGTTTCATGGACAGCTGCCGCCCCCTGTTCCCGCAGAGGAGCCCCTGAGGATCGGCACGGAGGGATGAGCCCCGGCCCGGGCAGGACGGAGGGATGGAGCGGGATGGACACTGGATGGACACCGAAGCAGCACACGGAGAGCCGCCAGCAGACCTGGGAGGGGGCGGTGGGATCGGTTTTGGCACTAAAAAATGGAAAATGGAGCAAATCTGCCGAGCTCAGAAAAGGGTGGATGGTTCTGGCTCTGGCTGAGTCGGGGCTCCTCCTGTCGTGGCTGGATTCTCGAAGCATTTCATGGTCCAAAATCCACTGGTGGTGTCCCACTGCAGCCGCTGCGGGTTCCCAGCACAGCATTCCAGCCCCATCCCCACTCCAGAGCAGGGGAGCTGGGTCATCCTCTGGCCTTTCCCCACCAGGGCTCCAACAGCATCATCAGTCCAGTCTTTGTCGTTAAAATTAGCTAATATACAGAATATAAAGCACAATATTTACACAGGGACAGTAACCAGGGGTGTTCCCACACCATCAGTAGTTCGTTGTCATGGGGAAAAAAGAAACTCTTACGTGACCTAAAGAGGAACCAACAAGAAGTGACACAGCAGGAGGGAAGTGTCATCAATATCCTCCACTTGAACACGATAAATAATAAATAATAATTTTTGGCAGAATGTAGCTACATTTACTTTAACCACAGGAAGGTGTTTTAGGGGCTGAATTGTGTCTTTTGGTGAAACCACGTTACACAAGGCGTGTGTTTGTTTAGTGACCAAGGTTTAACCACCCTCAAACCCTCTCCAACAAAACAGAAATTTCGGGTTCTGCCACAGAAATGACACAGCTTTGACGCCACCCCAAGGGTTGTTTTAAGCATTATTTCCCAAAAAAAGGGAGCTGCCCAGACCCACGAGCACCCCCTTCCGAAGTGGTTCACTGTTGGAGTGCCTCAGATTAGGAGGGAATGGTGATTTCTGCAACCAAATACCCAAATTTAAACACAATTTGTTGCTCCTTCGAAAGAGAGGCTTTGAAAGGCTCCTGCGAACGCAGAAGGGTCTGAGGACACTGAACTGACAGAAAAACAGACAAAAGGGAAAGGTCAAGTGTTTCTTCACTACTCTGCCCAGGGCTGGCCAAGTCCTCAGCGTTCCCTCTGCAGGGAGAGGGGCAGGGACCCCATTCCCGTGGAGAATTTGGCAGGCAGTGCTTCCAGCTCACCTCTTTCCCAGTTATTCCCACCGGGACATCACGCCTCACCGGCAATTTTGTTTCTCAGTTACAACTCGAACCGACACAAGTTACATTCCACTAGGAAGCTTAAAATTCAGCGTTTGGGTGGCAACACTGAAGGCAAAGAGCCTTAAAACCTCTGTGTTCCCCTGCCACCGTGCAAAAGGACAAAAAACCCAAAAGTCCTGAAGCCAAAGGCGAAAAATCCTCATTGGGGTGTTGCTGCCTCATGGAAGCGCTGGGATGTCTTAATTTAGCCAGGACAAATCATTCCTCAAACATTCAGCTCTACAATGAAGCACTTGAACGTGAACCTGAGCCCTCCCAGGACTCTTCCAACACAAACATCCCTCCCCAAGTTCCAGAGCCAAGGGAAACACTGGGAAGGAGCTCCGGGAGCGCCCGCAGCCGCCGCGGCTTTTCCTCGGCCAAGCCAGGGCCCAGCAGCCAGCTCGTGTTTTTGCTGGCAGGGATGATTACGGAAAAGAAAATTAATATAATCTCACTTTAGAAGCAGCTTTAGATGCATATTCAGGCATGATTCCCATCTGTTGTTTTGTTTTGTCGAATTAATTCCAATTTTTACAGGTACAGACAAATGTGATCTGTCTCCCAGGCTGGGGCAGAATTTAACCCCTGTCCTGCTGTGCCCCTGGGTTCAGGAGCTCCTGACCCTTTTTCCAGCAGGATCCTCCCAGTCGGGGAAGGGAATAAAATCACAGGGATGCTGCAACAATTCTGCAGTGGCAGAAAAGCTGCTGAACCTGTTGGCCTCCCCTGGAGGAAGCGACCTGTAAGTGCTCCACAGCCAAACCTGTCCTGATTATTTCCACACTGACTCTTGGAACCATCAGAGAATTTGGGGGTCCCATCAAAGCAGAAGAGACTTTACAAGGGAACGACTGCATCTGCTAACAGAAATATTTAAAAACCTCTAATAAAAATACAATATACACTGTTTTTATAAATAGATTACACATTTAGCTTAGATGAGTTTCATTACATTCCCCCCCAACACTTTTTTTTTTAAAAAGAATTTTGCTTTTTTCGTTGTGTGAACTAAGATGATCATCACTAAGTCTTTGAAAAACATGTTTGTACCACATTATTCTTTAAAACATTTGTACCACATTATTCTTTGGACATTTTTGAACAACATGCATCCACAAACTGCCACTTGTTTACTGAAAACATTTTTGTACAAATCCAGTTTAGGAATTTGATCTATTATTACACTGCTAACGAGCAAAAAAATTTGCTTCCTTGAAATCCTGTTTTAAAAAATGAGAAACGATGAGGAGGATTTTCTGATTGTAAATTTAAAAAAGTGTCAATATGACACCGCATTAAGAATAGAAAACAAAAATAAAGTATTTACAGCTTTACAAAGGAAAAAAGAAAGAGGTCATCAAAATCATTTCCAGCATTTTTACCATTAAATTCCTTTTTTTCTCTCTGGCAAGCCTTGATCTTGTTTCTGGAGTGGTGCCACACACGCAGAGGAGGAGCAGCCAGCACGGCTGGACCTCAAACCAGCGACCTCCCAGGGAAACTCCCGAGGACCAACCCCAGCTGCCCCTAAAGGTTGGTCCAGCCTAAATGAAAATAAACCCGCAACCCCGACTACGAAAACACCTTTTCTTCTTTAAAAAGGGATTACATGTGGTTATAAGAAAGACACCAACACCCATGGGAACCTACTGTCCTACACATCACCACCGTGCACGTGAGTTCTACACCCCCCACTACAGCCCCACACCCCTCACACCCACCCCGCTGCAGGTGCTCCTCCTCACCCTACATCCCAGTTCCTGCTTCAGCAATTCCCTGCCCTCAGCACAGCAGCTCCTGGCTTTGGGAACACTCAGCCTTTTTCCTCCTGGGACGCTGAGTTTTAAGGAAAAATAACAAACCCAGGGCGGAAGAGCCACAGGGCCCCAGAGCCGCTGGGTCTGTGCTGCCAGCAGCATGCCAGGGGCAGGCTCAGGAGCTGATTCACCCTGCTGGGCAATGCCTGCCCCAGCCACTGGGGCATCACACACATCCAGCTTTGGCGGCCGCTTCCTCAGCCTCAGGAGAGGCTCCTCGGGAGCAGCTGAAGTTCAAATGGGCTCAAAACCCTTCAAATGACAGATTCTAAACATGCAGTCCCACCTCCCTCTAACAAACACCCCAAATACCCCCCATCCACCCCTTGGCTTGCAGCCCTAGTGAACATCACATTTACCACTTTGGCCACCTAAAAAATAACAGGAATGAGCACTTTGGAATAAGGTTTCTCTTCCAGAGAAAAGTTATCCACATTTACAGGACAGAACAGGCTTTGGAAAGCCCCTCACCCACACCCTAGGATCCGAGGAGTTGCCACCCACTCTTCACTGAGCACTACCATCAGTAAGGACACCACAGGAATATCCTTGGATCCACTGGCTTGGATGGAAGCCCTCAGCTGTGGATCGTGCCCTCCACACTGTGGATCCTGATGGATCAGCCTGGTCTCTCCTTCTGAGTCTGGAAAACGCAGCGAGCCAGAGATGGAAAATCCTCATTGGGGTGTTCCTGCCTCATGGAAGTGCTGGGATGTCTTAATTTAGCTGGGATAAATCATTCATCTGATCCATGTGGCCTCAAAGCTGCACCATGTCCAAGCAGGAGATGGATTTGAACTCCAGGCAGCAACACAGGACACTCAGAGGGGAAAACATTCCTGTGCCTACAGCTCCAACACGAACCCTCCCAGGTCCTGCCCCTCTCTGTGGCCACACCAGACCAAGGAATTTTCACCCAGGAATGAGCCATTTTCAAAGACACCTGTGCTCTTTCTGGAATGGAGCGACATGGATCTACAGTGGCTGTTTGCAGCTCCAGAGATCCCGGATCAATACACCAGAGCTTGGAAACACCACTCAGGAAACTCACAGGATTGGCCGCTTTGCCTTTCTGTAACACTGAGAGGGTGCTGAGATGGGGATTTTCCCTGTTCAGCCCTAGCCCTGCTCCTGCACAGCACTTTCTGAGCTTCCTGGCAGGAAAAACAAACACATTTGGTATTTACTCCAAGTCTTCCAACCACTACTTAACTCCATCGCTGGCTTTGGGCAGTATCAACTACGCCCTCAATCTTGGTCTAAAAACGAACAAAAAATTATTGGCTGAGGTTTATACCCTGTTTTGACCTGGCTGAGGTGCTACAATTCCCATTCCAACCATGAAGAGCTCTGTGATGCCAGAGTTTCCTCAACCACCACTGAGTGATCCAACTTTTGATGCTGCTTCTCCTGGGCAAAAATACAGAAAGATGGGCAAAGCCAAGGTCTTGCCACTTTCTCACAGAGAAAGCACATGGCTGTTCCTCCCCAGTTCTAGGGCAGCAGCAGTTTGGGATGCAGTTTACTGCGCCCTAAAAAGGATTACAGCATTTCCCAATGTTCAGCTTTCCTGAGGAACAGTGGTCTGGATCTGTTCCAAGGTCCTGTCTCCGGCCTACATCTATATCAGTTTATCCTGATGCTTCAGCTATCCCACTCTACACATCACGGAAGCAGCATAAAATGGAGTTACCTCCCTGTCAGCAAAGGAAAATCTGCAAACACTAAAAAAAACCCTGAAAAAAGACACAAACCAACATGGACCTGAAGGGCTGATTCCCCTCCTAATCCAATCACTGGAAACAAAGGCATTGTGATATGACATTCCACCTCGACAGAAGCTCTATAGACATCTAAGTGTGCAAATGTGGGTTTAGCTTTCCTTTTCCCAAGAGATAACTGTAGCCCAGCAGGGACCAAACATTCTGTATAAATAAGGCGAGCTTTTTTTTTTGTTTTTGCATAGTAATTAATCAGTGATAGTCCCCCCCCAGTGACCCCTCCCTGCGCCCATCTGCTTTGCCACCGAGCTGAGTCCTGCTCCTCCAGGTCCTGGAGTCCAGCAGAAACATTGTTCACATGTCAAGGCCCCCCCACCCCAAAAGGTGGGATGAAGAAAACCCTTTGAGTATTGTAGAACTGCTTCACCCTATGAGCTGTCTCCAAACTCGCTATTATTTTTAAATGTTTGCAGTTCAATTTGGAGGCATTTCTTTTTTTTTTTTCTGCCAGACATTGGTAATTGCACCATAATTGTCTTGGTTTTGCTGCTCTTTTTGCCAGTGTTGCTTTTGCCAATCAGTGCAGCAGCTCAATAAAATCAGCAGCTTACTGAAGTACCCAGAGCCTCTGCAGCACCATCCTCTGCTGCTACCAGCAGGTTTTTTCTTTAAATAATATATTTTATAAAAACACCTGCTATTAATATTCCACTGGAGCTCAAAGTGGCTCAGCTTGGGGCAAAGGCACAATTAAAACACCATGTTTTCCTACAGGACTCTGCATTTATGGTTTGTAGAACAATAGAAATGTACAGCACCAATCCTTGGGTGGGAGGGGATGCGTGTAGGAATGAGTCCTTGGAGACCCTCTGCAAGGGCTCACGAGTCTTTCACCTTTCCCCCAGCAACTGGTTTGGAATCTTTTCTCTCTGTCTTCCCCTTCACCGGAACGCTCCCACTTTCTATCAGCTGACCATGGGCTCCACGTCCGTCTCTCTGTCCAAATCGTCCTGAATTTCATCTGTGTTTCCTGAGTCGCTGCTGGCTACGGAGCTGGGAGATGGAGAATTCCTGAAGGGAAACGCAGGGAAAGGTGCAGCCAAAAAATTTAACATCAATGACAGAAGGAAGAAAAAAAAAAATCTTTAAAGAAAACAATAGCTTTCCCTTCATAGCAGTACTTAAAAACCCCTTTATTATCAGTAAACATTGGCACTCCCCAAAGTTATTTAAAACTCCTTTATTAACATTAAACTTTGGGTTTACAGTAAATATCAGTAGTAAAATTAAGCTGACACCCCACCAATCCCCTACACAAACACAGAGGCTGTCCCAGGTTTACTGATGGGGAAATGGAGAGCAAAGTCTCCTGCAGAGACTCTCGGCATCCCTAATACCCAGAGCCCTGAAAATTGAAAGTTTATCATCTTGTTCTACTGGGGTTGAGCAAGAGATAAGAGAAATCCCTCATAGTATAAGGTTCTTAACACATGAGAAGATTAAAAAACAAGTTCTTCATGTAAGTCCAGAGTCGAGATTTAATTTGGGGCTTTAAGAGTTCTGAATCTGAGATGTTAAGACTGAAAGTCCACCCGAGCTGGAGCTCTGTGTTTTTAGGAGCAGCTGTTGGATCCTTTGAGCTGTTACAAGGTGCAGGACCCCACACTCTGCTCCAGGCCCCCTTTCAGGGCTGCTCCTAGGACACAAGATTCTCCAAAGGACAAAGACATCAAATGCCAGTGCTGCCTTTAGCCCAGGCTGGCAGGAAACAGGACGGAAAGCAGCCCCTGGAGCAGAGGATGCTGTTACCTGTCAGCCGAGCCCTTGATGAGCCTCCGGCAGGTTTCCATCTGCACGTCCAGGCCCCTTTTCATGCTGCACATTTCCATGTACTCGTGGAGGTGCCGGTTCATGTCACTCTTGGCTGTGGCCAGTTCCAGCTGGGGGAAAGAAGAGGAAAGAACCAGCCTCAGATGAGGTGCAATCCCAGTTTCCCTGCACTTTCCATACTGGTGGGTATGCCTCAGCTGCCGAGAGCCCACCCAACACCCCACAAAGCACATTTAACCTCACTGCTCCTTATTGCCAATGCATTCATCAGCTCAGGAAGGGCAATCAGAGCTTCACACTGGTTTTAAACAGCCCTGGAGAAGTTTTCCTGCTCTTGGAACCTTGTTTGTCAGTAGGCAGTAATTAATGAAAGCCTGTTTGAGGCAGGGCAGAGAGTTTGAGAAGCTCCAGCTGCTGTTTCTGGCAACCTGTGAGGCCACGTCTTGGGAAGCATTTCCCAGGGTGAGGGTGGATATGCAGAACAAAGGGGGGAAAAAGGAATAACAGTGTGTTTTATTCCCTTTGTTCTGCAGGTTCTCTCTCCACCAGCCTCAGATTTATGCTCATTGCTGAAGTATGGAGCAATAATAGTACAGAGAGTGGTATTTAGAGAAATCCCCAGGGCATGTCAGAGGGAAATGCCTTTGCATTCTTAGATATATGGACATTCCTCCTTCCCTCTGGGATACCCCAGCACTGTGCCTGTGTCCATCCATTAGGAACCATTCCCCTTCCTTACCTCTATCTGCCCTATTGTCTCCTGGTATTCCTTGTCTCTTGTTTTGAAGAAAGACTCTGTTTCGTGGATCAAGTTTCCCAGGTTTTCTTCCTGCAGGCGAAAGGAGTACACAAAGAATTAGAAAGGAATTGAAAAAAGTCAGGGGCAAACTGAAGATTTTATTTAACCTCCGCTGGAAATGCAGGTTACTATGTTCCTTCATGCACTGATTTTTTTAAACACGTTTTTACACAGGCAAGGAATATTCTTCTTCAAACTGGAATACCAGGAAAACAAATTTTTGTGCCATGACCACAGTTTTGGACAGGTGAGGTCTGATCAAGGCTCCAGCAATTAAACCCGTGCATCCAATGCATTCCAAAGCACCAAGCCCCTGGATTTTCACAGCCTGATCACACTTGGACAGACTTAAATTGCTCTCCAGCCATGAAACACTTAATTTTCCTTGCATTGACCACACAGCTTTGCACTGGAATTCTCATTTTCCAGTTACATATCATTACTCCCCAGCACCCCCTGTGCACGCACTGATTCCCACTGGAATTCCTCACTGCACTGTTGGATACAGCAACTCCCTCCATACACAGGAACAAATGCTGTCCCAAAGAAAACCTCCTGCTTTGGATTGACAGCACAGTCTGGGCTCCCAAACACCCACAACTACTTTGTGCTGCACAAAAAGGCACCACAGTGTCACTGTTCCCTCTCTCAGGTCTTTAACCACCTCTGCTTTGCATTACAAAATTATCCTCAATTTAACACAACGGCACCAGTGAGCGTTAATGGGCTTTCCATGCTTTGGCCACATCTGTGGCAGATTTATAGGGCTCATTCCTGGTACCCATACCAGGCTACCCAGCCTGGAGTTACGAGAATCATCCCACTGATCCTTTTATATGTAGAAGAGCTTTAAGGAGGAAGGTCATAAAAGAAGGTGGTGAGGGCAGCGCGTAAGAACTTGAAAGGAATAAAACCCACGGAAGGAAGATTCAGGCATGTAAAGCACATGTTAAAGAGCAGGCACAGCCGGAGCAGTCTTTATTCTGAACCTCCATCTACAAGCCAAATCTACCCTTTCCTTGTATAATTTTCATTTAGAAGGATTTAAGCTTCTTAAAATCTTTTAGAGTTTCTGCGCCGTCCTGGGCTCGGCACTATTACAGTGATGGCTGTGCTTAGCCAGGCACGCCCGGTGTATGCAAATCAGCCCGTCATTAATTCCAGCACAGGCTCCTCGTTATCACCCTGCCACTCTCCCGCTCCTCGTTATCCCTCTGCCACTCTCGTGCTCCGCGGCTCAGCGTGGTTTCTGCAGCCCCAGCACTTCCCCGTAATCCCCAGCGCCGCAGAGCGCTCCGCATGGATGGTCTGGGACGGGGAGGTGGAACACGACCCACCCTGGCAGACAGCACAAGGAAATATTGCCCAGGCTGCTGCCTCAGCATCTTCCCTCTGCGGGGAGGCCGCGGAATGATTTCCCACCTCCCAGCGCAGTGCTGCTCCGCGATGCAGTGACACAGCCATTCCCAGCCCATTCCCAATCCATTCCCAGCCCATTCCCAATCCATTCCCAATTCATTCCCTGCCCATTCCCAATCCATTCCCAGCCCATTCCCAATCCATTCCCTGCCCATTCCCGGCCTATTCCCAGCCCTCTCCAGGCTGGCTTCAACAGGGTCAGGAGTGGTTGGACGAGGCAGCACACTGCCATTAGCTGCCTTTCCCTGCGATCTCAGGGATTAAAAGGAAGCTGTTCATTATCCACCACTGCCAGCAGGTCCCCACTGAGAGGGGACAGGGAAGCACGAGATTCACGGGTTCAGAGGATCCCTGGGGCTTTGTGTACTCCTGCAACCACAGGTTCTTTGCTTGGGATGGGACTTACGTCCTTTGACACCTTCCACAGACCACACCAAGGTTGCTTTGCTCCCCACAGGAACAACTGTGCAGTCCCATGCCCTGCACTCCACATATGATCATAATTAAGGTGTAAATGATAACACACAGAGAAAGCGAGGTGCTGTGTGGAAGATGACAGAGTCCCAGGATTGTTTGGGTTGGAAGGGACCTTGAAGCTCATCTTGCTCCACCCCCTGCCATGGCAGGGACACCTTCCACTGTCCCAGGCTGCTCCAAGCCCCGCCCAGCCTGGCCTTGGGCACTGCCAGGGATCCAGGGGCAGCCACAGCTTCTCTGGGCACCCTGTGCCAGGGCCTCCCCACCCTCACAGGGAAGGCTTTTTCCCCAGTATCCAATCTAAACCTACTTCCTGTCAGCCCAGAGCTTTAGAGAAAGGGTGACAGATTCTCTGATGCTCCTGGAACAGACAGTTGGATCTTTTGTCTCTCACTTGGTACTTTCAAATACTCAGTCTGAAGGAGCCAAGGAAATAAAAGTCTGGCCAATAAAGTGATTGCACAGACTGAAAATCAACCACAGAGACAAAGCACTAACAGGATTTTAAAATCAAAGTAGATTTGTGTGGCAAACCAGATCACCAGTCAAACACCCACAGGCTCAAATGGCTGAAAGAGTAGCTGAGGGAGAGTTTCTGCAGAGCAGAGTTTGAGAAAATAATGAGAATAAACTCACCTCTCCTTGGAGGTCAATTGAGGGATTGCAGTTGGTGAAGTCTTCCCAAAGCAGCAGCGTTTCCTCATTCTCCTCCCATGTTAAACTGTCACAGTCGTCATCAAAATCAAACGTCTCTCGACTGAGAGAACAGAGCAAGCATTAATGAAACCACTCCAACCCCACTCCCTCAGTCCTTTAATCAATTGTCTATAAAAATGGACTATGAGAGCTGAATGAGGGGACAATGCAGCGGCTGAAAATCCTCACAGCTTTTACAAACAGCCTTGCCCCTGTCCAAGTCCCTCTCTGCTGGGCTCTCTGCCACCCCAGCAGAATAAAAGATCCTTGTTGCAGCTCCTGTTCCAAGCACAAGGCCTGGCTCTGCCCTCCAGATGGAGCTGCACAGTAGCTTCCCCTGTTTGCAAAACCACAAAAATGTTTGGATCTGTTCTTTTCCTCCGTGGGCAAAGGAGCCCAAACACAGCCCGGGGAGTGTTACAGGGCACAGAACCCGCACTGATTTCACGGGGAAGTTCAGCCAAGGGCTCCCCTGCAGCCCTGGGGACTCTGAAAAGGAACAAGGAGGAAAAGGCCAAGCCCCAGGGATGTGCAGAGCAGCACAAACACCCCTGCAGCACTGAGGGCAGAGCAAATAGGCAGGAGGGGCCTTTCACACCATTTTCTGTTCAAACCTTGTGCAATAAAGGAAAGTTTCAGAGGGCAGAGCACAGACCAGGAGCTGTTTCTCATCCTGGTTAAGGAGCCCTGACAAAGAGCTGGAATTGCTCCCTAAGCAGCCTGGATTCCAGGCTGATGCATTTTTATGACTTCAGCTCACTTCCTCTGAGCTGATAACATCTCAGGAAGGAGCCCGATGCTGTCCCAGGAGGCTGCAGAGCTTGGCAAGGGACAGGAGATTTGTCTGGATCAGCAGCACTGTAAAAACATCATTTAAAAAACTTGGACATTCACGATTGTACCTTTTGCAATTCCACTTCTTCAAATCATTTTCTTTTTGCAAGACCTGTCCTGGTCAGAGAGCACAAAGGCTCCTGGGCTGACCTCACACACTGCTCAAAATCCACTGCAGTTTGAATTTTTCACAACTTCTTAAAAATTAAGTTCATTACAGCTAAAAGGCAAGTTGTTTTGTTTCTGTTAATGATATCAGCTCTTCAATGTATTTCTAAGCTATTATTTTTTACTTCCCAAAGATCCCAAGGCCATCTCCAACGAGCGACCAACACTTCCTCACATCACCCCAGCTTGACAGAACAAGGTTCCTGTAGCACTTTGTGCCATGTGTAATAGGACCAGGAGATAAGAATTATCCTCATCAGCAGGACCAATAACAACTGGGAATCACAGGGCAGGTTTGGGAACAAAATTAAAACCTAAAGGCATGACCAAGCTAGTAGGTACATTTTAGCTTCTTGCTTTTTAAAAAAATTCACACACTGCCTGCTGTCACACTGAATTTAGCAGTGGAGAAGTCAAAAATATGTATTTATTACCCTGATTATTACTAAGGGCCTAAAGACATCAGAAAGAAGTCCTAACGAGGGGGATCATCTACAGAAAAAAACATCCCTCCCACACAGGGAATTCAGGCATAAAGGAGGAAATACTCCCCCTGAAAACAGAACTCTTGGCAGTGTCTGACAACAGAAGAGGAGTTAGTGGTTCTTAGACCATCCCTTGTGCACTCCTCCACATGGATGCTGTCCTGCGCTGGACGGGAAAGCACTGGGAGTTCTGCTCTCTGCTGGCACTGCAGGAGCTGGCAGGAGACACCCCACAGCCCCAGCCAGGTGCTGAGGTCAGACCACGGTGCTCCCCTGGGCTTTTCTCCGCCAAAAGAAAACAGCAGAGACCCCCAAAAGCCTCACCAGGCTGTGGCCACCCCCATCCTGTCCCTGATGGGAGACGGGAACTCAGGGCACATCTCCAGCCACCTCCCTGAACTGCTCAGGGCAGCACCACGTGCTGAAAGTCTCTCCTCAGCTGCTACAAACTTCCTTCGTGGGAGGAATTTGGTTTGGGGTAAAGCTTTAGGCAAAAAGATTTGGTTTGGGGTAAAGTTTTAGGCAAAAAGATTTGGTTTAGGGGTAAAGCTTTAGGCAAAATAAACTCCAATTCTTCCAATCTGGGAGACCGATCTTTGCAGCACAGCTGACAACACCAACATTCCTGACATCTACACAATGTTGTCCACTGATCTTGCAGACAGATCCCCCACTCCCATTCGCCTACAGCCCAACTGAAAAACATCCCAAAAAACCTGAGAGGTTTGTATCCACTCCAAACTCAGCTTTCAGTTCAAATTCTATCCAGCCAAGCAGCAGTAAACTCTAGAAATCAAATATTCAGCCAAACAGGCAGAACAGACTTCTGGGTTTGACCCTTTTTTGTTGAATTTTCCTGTTTAGCAACAACAGAGTAGCAAAAATAGTTTGCATGTTTTATATCCTTTGCAGTTCCTCCCACTTGAGGGAGGAGCAGAAATCCATTCATTTTATTTGAACTTCCCCAAACCCTCCCGGCCTGTGCCATGCTGCCAGCTTGGGGGTTCTGGGGCTAAGGCTGCCTGTCAGGAGCAGTTTTCCCAGGACACTCACAGCTGGTTGAACATCCTCTTCATCTCATCCGTGATGTTGAGGGAGCAGCTGACCTCATCATCCGAGAACCTCGCGTTGTCCGCGTCCTGCTCCGACAGCTCCTCGTCGGACATGAGCTTCCGCTCCTTCTTCTTGGAAGCCACCTTGGGTGGAGAGAGCAGCAGTGACTACAGGGCTAGGGGGAGGGGAGGGGAGG